>PVKC010002412.1:0-18369 GCA_004027635.1 Crocidura indochinensis
AGGGACCGGAGAGATAGCATGGAGATAAGGTGTTTGCCTTTCATGCAGAAGGTCATCGGTTCGAATCCCGGCGTCCCATATGGTCCCCCGTGCCTATCAGGAGCAATTTCTGAGCATGGAGCCAGGAATAACTCCTGAGCACTGCCGGATGTGAGCAAAAAACCACACACACACACACACACACACACACACACACACACGCACACAAAAAATGAAATGATACCACATTGTTGTTTTGATTTGTATCTCCCTGATGATTAATGACGTGGAGCATTTTTTATGTTTCTTTTGTCCAACTTTATTTCTTCTTTGAGAAAATTTCTGCTCATTTCTTATCCCCATTTTGTGAAGGGGTTGGATATTTTTCCTTGATAAACTCTACCAGTACTTTATTATTTATAATATCTGATAAAATGATTAGTATTGAGTGAATAATGTATTCCATGCAATGGGATATCTTTACATTTTGGTATCACTTCATTTGAAGTACAGAAACATCTTAATTTAATGTAGTCCTATATATCATTGCTTCCACTTGCTTGTCAGTGTTATTTCATCCTTGAAGATGCTTTTAACTTCAATATCATGGAGAGTTCTTACTTTTTTATCTATGTACCTTAATGGTTTCAGGTCTGATATCAAGGTCTTTAATCCATTTTGATTTGTCTTTTGTGGATAGTGTGAGTTCTTTTTCTTATATGTAGCTGACTAGTTTTTGCAGCACTTGTAGAAGTAGCACACAAAATTTTTTGTTTTAAATTTTTTTTGGTTTTTGGGTCACACCCGGCAGTGCTCAGGGGTCACTCCTGGCTCCACGCTCAGAAATTGCTCCTGGCAGGCACGGGGGACCATATGGGGCACCGGGATTCGAACCGATGACCATTTGCATGAAAGACAAATGCCTTACCCCCATGCTATCTCCCGGGCCCCGGAAGTATGATTTCAAAACAGAATATCCATTCATCAGGGTGAAGAATAATAATCAGAAATATTTCTATCTGTCACAAAAACAAGATAGGCCTTAAAAATCACCTCTCCCTGTACATCGGATGTTCATAGAAGGTTAGAGAGATGATTCTAGTTTGAAATCCTCAGTACAGTATATGTTCTCCAAACATCCTCTGAATACAATCAGGAATGGCTCCACAAAAACAAAACAAAACAAAACAAATAACTTACCCCAAAATGGTGTCCATAGATTACAATGACTCTGAAATTCAAGAATATCTCCAAATAATTCTTTCTTTTTGTTTGTTTTGTTTTTGTTTTTGGGCCACTCCCGGCAGTGCTCAGGGGTTATTGCTATCTGCTCAGAAATTGCTCCTGGCAGGCACAGGGGACCATATGGGACACCAGGATTCGAACTGATGACCATCTGCATGAAAGGTAAACACCTTACCTCCATGCTATCTCTCCGGCCCCTCCCTTTTTCATTTCTAAGTTGGTTCCTCTCTCCTTTTCAGCATTTTTTTTTGTTTGTTTTTATTTTGGCTACACCCGGCAGTGCTCAGGAGTTACTCCTGGCTGTCTGCTCAGAAATAGCTACTGGCAGGCACCGGGGACCATATGGGACACCGGGATTCGAACCAACCACCTTTGGTCCTGGATTGGCTGCTTAGGTTCCTCTCTCCTTTTATCTTGTGAGTATTGCTAGTGGTTTGTTGATCTTGTTCATTTTTTTCTAAGAGCAACTCTTGCTTTCACTGATCTTTTGGATTATTATTTTCATTTCCAACTCATTAATTTCTGCTCTAAGCTTTGTTATTTCCTTCTGCCTACCTTTCTTTGGTTCATTTTCTTGATCGCTTTCTAATTTTATAAGTTGTGTCATTAAACTATTTATGTAGGTCCCTGCTTCCTTCCTGATGAGCTATAATTTTTCCCCTTAGTACTTTTGCTGTGTTTACAAATTCTGGGAATTTGTGTCTTCATTCACATTTGTTTCTAGGAATCTTTTGACTTCATCTCTGATCCACTGGTTGTTCAGTAGTGAGCTGTTCAATTTTCAGGTGTTACAGTTTTCCCTCTGTATCTGTTTGTAATTCACTTCTAATTTCAGTGCATTATTATTTAAGAAGACAGTTCGTACAATTTGTATTCTCTTGATTTTATGGATGAGCATGTGGTCTATCCTAGAGAATGACCCATGTACATTAAAGAAAAATGTGTATCCAGTTTTCTGGGGATGGAGATCCCTATATATGTATATATGTATATATATAAATATAATGTACATATATAATGTTTATGCATCTACTAGGACACATTCTTCCAATTTTTTTTTCTTTCACTACTAGTACATTCTTGTTAGATTTTAGCCTAGTTGACCTATCAAGGGGTGACAGGGCAGTGTTGAGGTCTTCCATTATTTCTGTGTTGCTATTGACATCTTCTTTCAGATTGTCAACAATTACTTTAAACATTTTGCTGGTCCCTCATTGGGTGCATATATGTTTAGGTGTGTGATATTTTTTCCTGTTGTACATATCCCTTGATTATTACAAAATATCCATCTTTGTCCCTTATAACATAAAGTCTAAAATTTGTGTCACCTGATATTAATATGGCTATTACAGCTTTTTGCTTTTGGGCCAGAACCAGCGGTGCTAAGCGGTTGCTCTTGGCAGACTTTGGGGACTATATGGAATGCCAAGAATTGAACCCAAGTCCATACTGTCTTGGCCACATGCAAGGCAAATGCCCTATTGCTGTGCTATCTCTTTGGCCCCATATTTCAGCATTTTTCTTTTTTTTTTTCTGTCTTTTACTTTGTTTTGTTTTATTTTGTTTTTGTTTTGGGGCCACACATATGACACTCAGGGATTACTCCTGGCTATGCACTCAGAAATCGCTCCTAGCTTGGGGGACCATATGGGATGCCAGGAGATTGAACTGCTGTCCATCCTAAAATTACGCATGCAAAGCAGATGTCTTACTGCTTATTTCAGCTTTTATAAAAGAAATGTCTGCTTGGATGATTGTCCTCCAACCTTTGATTTTGAGTCTACATTTGTTCTGACTATTCAAATATATTTCTTGCAGGCAGCAGACTGTTGGATTAAGCTTTTTGATCCATTTTGCCACTCTGTCTCTTAACTGGTATATTTAGTCTATTGTCATTTAGAGAGATAATTGTCATTCAATTTAGTGTCATCTCTGTGTTGGTCTGTCTTGTCTTAAAGAAGACATGTCAGTTTTTCTTTTAAGGCTGGTTTTGACTCTGTAAAACTTCTGAGCTGTTGTTTATCCATTTGTGGTTCGTTCAGCTCGTTCCATGCTTTCTTTCAGTTCTATGAATATCCTTCATATTTCTTTTCTAAATCCTTATCTAAGAGGCTAAATAGATGGTTGGCATTTTTCTTGTAATCAGAGCAGCCATCTCTATTCTCTGCATTGTGGTGGCCTGCATTTCCCCCCCCATCTTCAAGTTTGTAGTGTGGTGTTTTCCATGTGTTGTGCTGGTATTCTTTGATTAGCAAATAATTACTTTTAAAAATTAAGGAGATGTTGCAGGTGATCAAAAAATTCAGTAAAATATGATCATGTGTATTTCTGTTCTAAATTATTACATCCTTTAATGTACACATAAAAATTACATGTTAACTTCCAAGTTAATGACTTAACACAGTAATTTTTTTGTTTTGGGGCTATACCTGGTGGCACTCAGAAGTTACTCCTGGCTCTGTGCTCTCCTAGGGGCCCGGGAGATAGCATAGAGGTAAGGCGTTTGCTTTCATGCAAAAGGTCATCGGTTCGAATCCTGGTGCCCCAAATGGTGCCCCGTGCCTGCCAGGAGCAATTTCTGAGCATGGAGCCAGGAGTAACCCCTGAGCCTGCCGGGTGTGACCCAAAAACCAAAAAAAAAAAAAAAAAGTTGCTCCTGCCATGCTCGGGGGACAATATGGGATGCCAGGGATTGAACCCAGTCCATCCCAGGTATCTGGGTGCAAGTCAAATGCCCTAGTGCTGAGTTATTACTTAGCCCACAGTAAAATATTATTACCAAATAGTACGATTATATAATGCCTTCATAAAGTATATTTTGAATTTAAAAACAGTGGGAAAAATTTTATATGGTTCCCTTAAAAGTCTATAATGTGAAAATTTCTCCCCTAACTTATTGAAATTTGATCAGAACAAATCAAAGAAGGCATTTTTAAAAATAAGGACAGTCATCCTTTGTGCTAGTATATTTGAAAACTGTCTCATACTTAAGAAATTTTGACTTAGGAAGTAATGAGCTATTTTAAGGACAAAGTTAAGGAGTTGAACAAAGTTAGTGTATTGTGCTTGGATATAGTTGGGTATGTAGAAGATAAATTCCCTGGTTTGAGTCCATAAACTATGTTTATGTTTATCTAAAACAAAAGTTGTCTAATGGAATCACCCAGTATCACTGATATTAATGGAAGCTATCCTATTAGAAGATGACATGTGATGGTATAAATATATTCATGCCAAAGAGATAGAGAGTATTACCTCAAAAATAATGATGATGCTATTTATAAATTAATATGGTTGTGGGGCCAGTGAGGTGGCGCTAGAGGTAAGGTGTCTGCCTTGCAAGCGCTAGCCAAGGAACGACCGCGTTTTGATCCCTCAGCGTCCCATATGGTCCCCCAAAGCTAGGGGCAATTTTTGAGTGCTTAGCCAGGAGTAACTCCTGAGTATCAAACGGGTGTTGCCCAAAAAACAAACAAAAAAAAGTTAATATGGTTGCTACAAAATAATATATTCTCAAAAAATGAGACACTTTTATGAAACTCTGAATTTCAAGAGAACTATATGTTATATCCTGAAAAGCAATGAGAATTCTAATTTTTCCCTTTTTTTTCAGGGGGTCATACCCTGCAGCTCTCAGGAGTTACTCCTGGCTCTATGCTCAGAAATTGCCCCTGGCAGGCACAGAGGACCATATGGGATGCCGGATTCGAACCACTGTCCTTCTGCATGAAAGGCAAATACCTTACCTCCATGCTTTCTCTCCGGCCCCTAATTTTGTCTTTTCTTACATCAAGATACAAACTCCTGGGCTCGGAGACATAGCTCAGTGGCGTTTGCCTTGCAAGCAGCCGATCCAAGACCTAATGTGGTTGGTTCAAATCCTGGTGTCCCATATGGTCCCCTGTGCCTGCTAGGAGCTATTTCTGAGTAGATAGCCAGGAGTAAGCCCTGAGCACAGCAGGGTGTGGCCCAGAAACAAAAAACAAACAAAAAAAAATAAAAAAACAAAAGATACAAACTCCTTGGGGCCAGAGCGGCAAGGCATATACCTTGCCAGCGCTAGCTTAGGACAGACCAAACGGTTTGATCCCACAATGCCCCATATAGTCCCCCAAGCTAGGAGTGATTTCTGAGTGCAAAGTTAGGAGTAACCCCTGGGCATTACTGGGTATCCCCTACCTCAAAAAAAAAAAAAAAAAAAAAGATACAGACTTTTTTTCAACTTCCACTTTGTTGGTAAACCTCAGTATGATTGACTACTTTAAATTGTATAATTTATTTTACTTCAGTAAATTTGTCCTTACTAAATTTTGTTTGTAGTCAGCTATTATTTTAATCTAGGACAGTAGGAAATGTTACTGTGAAATTCAAGTTGGTCATCATTTCTGGTTCCTGACAACATTTGTTAGAGAATGTGTGTGTGTGTGCCCCTACATTTTTTTCCTGTTGAAATTATTTTCCTCAGGATTGTTTCTCTTATAAATATAGAAAGATAGGTAATGGAGTTATATTTTAAAACTTGCATTATGTTTAAAACTTGTATTATTTAAGACTGCTAAAGCAAATGTCAGGGTATTAAAAATCTTCAGGATGTCAGAACTAAATCCTGCTCTTTCAAATGATGGGATCATAAGTCCCATTTTATTTTTATGATTTGGCTTGTACATTGTGAATATTTTGATGTTCTCTCCTATGCCAAAACACAAAATCACACACCCATGTACTCCAATTTGTTACTTACTTTGGTAATTTGTGACTACACATTGACACTGACCTAGAAATAGTCCTGTTGCTGCTTTAAATCTTATGTCAGTAGAGAAGAAGTTGAAATCTGGTTTACGCATTTGTGTCTGGTTTTAAGTAATTGTACCGAATCTGACATTATCCCCAGAAGTGTTGATTGGGAAGTTATGAGAGTCTTGTGTCCAAGAGTAATTTTTGAGGAAAGAAAAAAGGTGGTTGCTTCAGATTATGTCCAATTTTTTTGTAGCTAGAAAGTTAGACTCAATGTAACTCAATTCTATACCATAACAGCATAACCTAAGTTCTGATACCCAATTAAATTTTTCCAAGTAAAAATGACCATTTGAGATGATCCATTTTGACGTAATCTTCATGAGGTTCTCAGAAACAGCATTCTGTTCCAATATATCTTTATCAATCTGTCAGTGCACTTAGTAACAGGAACAAGAGGAACACTCTGTTTCTTTTACACCTTGCTGTTCAAAAACATTTATTTTAACAAGCATCAGATAGGAATTTCAAAAGAGCTAACATTTGTTTCTAATTATATGGTTTGATTTTGTTTATTTTCCAGAAATATAAGTAATAAATCCTTGAAAACATAGGTAGGACATTTTTGTTTTTTTTTCTTAATTACATGCCTAATTTATAGAAAGCATTTGTAGTAACAACAAAATAAGATATAGGCTGAGTATCTATGTCATAAAAGGACAAATGAATCCAAGTTTGATGATGTATCCTGTACTCAACTTAACAAAAGGAGTCTATTGCATTCATCGAAACAGCCTTCATAAGAAATCAAAAGCAGTGGATTGACTTTTTGACCTTTTCTTCTGTCTTTGAACTACCTTAATAAAAACAATTGCTGCCCTTATGTAAGATCAAGTTACATTTGTCTGGAAACTTCTTTGGAATCAGTTTATTCCTTATAACTTACATCTTTGTTATATAGCTCTTTGCCTTCACAACTAATTTTTTACAGAGTGTTTTATCATGGGACTCGTCACACATATAGAAATTATAAAATCCAGATGAGCTAGCTTTCTCCAATTTTGTATACAATTTGAGCAAGCCATTGTAGATTTAAAAATGTATGAAATTAGCATTTCTACCATTTCCACTTTTAGTGCTATATTGCCTCTTTTCTTTATTATAAACCAGAGTAAGTCTGCTTGTATCTTTGCTTCTTAGTGTAGTTAAACACAAAACTTTGATCTCTCTTATAAACACAGCTGTTGTACAATCACTGAGCCAAGTCCAGACAAGATTAGGCTCTGGCCAAAATTAAGGTTAATCTTTGCAACCATCACAAGTAAGAACTTTCTAATACTTTTTTAGGAAATCTCTATTTTTGAAACCATGCATAAAGAAAATAGCCCCAGACAACTAACCCCTAATTGAGCCAGAGACAGCTAGTAATAAATCATATTGTGGTCATAAAGAAGATGTAGACTATAAACAAATTAGTTCATTTGGGTTCACTCTTCCTAAGACACTTAACTGTAAGAAGTTACTTCCTTAGTTAATTAAGTTAAATTAGAAAAATGTTACTTTTAAAGACCCCTCTACTAAATGATTGTGGCTAGTTCCTTCTACTGATAGTAATGAAAATAAAGTATTTATTATAAAGAAAAAGTCTCATGTATATTAGTATAATCATTGTACAAATAATTCACTGGTTCCTGACATACATGAAAAAAATGTTCTTTATTAAGGATTAAGCATTGGAATTGTAACCACTTTGCCAACAGTTCTGTAGGGACAAATCTTCTAAGAGTGGAACCCTACCGCCTCAAACTGGGTTGTGACCAGGTAATGATGTACTTCCCTAAATAGTCTGAACCTAGAACATTTGTTAAGTTCTAAGTTATTTCCCTGATACTTGGTTTTCAGAAAGTACAAGATTTGGTTCTATATGCCCTCATTTCTTAAAATTTGTGTCTCCACATGTAACTGATGTCAGATTTCCAAAAAATTTTGTCTAATTTGTTGTTCAGTGATCTCCAAGGTAATACTTTGGAAATACAGCATCTCTCACTGGTTCTGCCTATCAACTAGCAATTCAATGCAAAGGATGACTATAGTATTATAAGGACTGTGGTACTAAGAACCTATAGGGCCACCAGGGCCAAACAGTAGAGCTCAGGGACATCAAGGCTGCACTCAGCAATATTGGGTGCCACGTGGTTCCGGGATCAAACCAGGGTTGGGCATTGCAAGACATGTAGCTTATCCTATACTGTCTTATCTTCCTGGTCATGTCAGAGATTGTTAACTTAGGGTAGAAATTGGGGGACCAGGCTACACCTGGCAGATATCAGGGACTATTTCTGACTGCTCAAGAGTGATGTCTTGTGGTACTTGAGAGACCATGCATAGTGCCAAGGACTTGAACTATGGCAATAGCCACATTGTTATAGCTTCCTAAACTATCTCCCTGACCCCTGCAGGATTTAAATTTTTATTTTATTTTAAAATAACTGGATGGAACTAAAGAGAAAGTATAATGGGTACAGCATTTTCTTTGTATACAGCTGTCCTGGACTCATGCCAGCACATGGTCCTCTGAGCAGAGAGCCAGGAGTAAGCCATGAGCACTTCTAGGTATGGCCCAAAAACAAGTAATAAAATTAAGATAAAAGTTGTTTGTATACCTAACACATCCTAGATAATATAAAATTTTCTTGGGCCAAAGTGTGTGAGTGGAAGAAGGGTAAAAAGCCTTACATGCAACTACTTTAGAAATGTCAGCTCATCCTGAACTTTTTCCACAGATACATTAAACCCAAAGAATTCTATTAGTATCTATTCGTTGTTCTTTCCCTCTAATTCTACCACCTGGCACTGTGAGGTGTACACATGTACGTGATCACTTCCAACCCATGAGACTGTTCCCCAAACTGATTAACAAGCAACTGGGAGAATCCAGAAATATTATACAGGATCTTTTTTTCTTTGAAATCATAGCCTCCTGGGGGCCTATGATACAGGTAGCCCCCACATCAAATGTACACACATAATTCTAACAGATGCTGATGTCATCTATATGACCCATTCTCCCCCATTGACACAGTGTGGGACCCATGAACCTTTACTCCATACATAGAGTAACTTCTGGAAATCTCATTCTGAAAATATTGAGAGGGTTAAAAAGTTCCCAAGCATAAAAAAGGTATGCCTGCCATCCTAATATTTATGCTTAACCTCAGGTTAGGCTTCGGTTCAAATGAAAAGGGCATTTCTTTAACCATCCCCACCTATGCGCAATATAAGAGGCAACACATTTTTGTCTATGAAGCTAAGCATTCCTGTAGGGGCTAAGGCACCATATGGGGGAGCTGTGGATCAAACCAGGGCTGCCCAAGTGCAAGGCATTATACTCTCCAGCTCTATGATAGCAAAACTTTCTAAGGCAGTCATAGGAAAACAAATAGGGAATAAAATTTGGTCTTTGAATAAAAATTTAATATTTTAATCTAGTTCACCCATTTCCAGGTAGTATTCCTTTTTGAAATTTTCTACCATTTCTCATTATTCATTGCATTTCAAATACCTGACTACAATCATTGGGGAGCTTTAAAAAAATTTAATAAGTTCTCATGTTGGAAAATAATGCAGACCATTTTCCTAGGCTGAATGGCTAGGTCATAACAAAAGATCTAATGTGATCATTTTGGAATCTTTAAATAAGGCTACAGCAAGAAATGTTGATACTGAACTTCCAAACTTGGGTTGGTTTTTATGTAGTCATGATTCAAAATAAACTGACTGCTTTCAGAAGTCAGGTGCTGAGTCAGTTACTGAGACTTCCAGGGAGATTAATAGGAAGCAGCTGACAGTGGCATCATTATCTACATTTTTTTAAATAAAAGAATAGGATTGTTTCTACAAACAGGACAAGGGTTATACCAGCTGAGGAAGCATGCAGGACTGAGGTCTTCCCCATCTAAGGGCAGGAATATTAGTGAATTTGAGATTAATTAATTATTAAAAAAAAGTCATGATTTCTACTAGGAAGAAAATCTGGGCAACATAGTCCCTTCTATGATTTTTAAGTTTACCATGACAAATATTTCCCTTTTTAATCCTGGTTCTGTGTTCAGAAATGTATCGTTGGCAGTGCATAAGATATCAATATGTGGTACCAGGGGATAGAACTGTGGAGAGAGGGGCTACATGCAAAAAAAGTGATACTATCTTTGAATCTTTTTTTTAATAAATTATTTAAAATAAGCTAATGTTATTTGTCATGTATGGCTCCAAGTCAACAAAAGAGAATAATTGAAAATATTGGAATCAGGCTACTGGAGTCCACCCTTAATATTGGTGACTGGGAGAAGCTGAAGGAACCTATTGGCTTTGCGTGTTTCTCTTTTCTGGTATACTGAAGCTCTCCTTAGAGGGCTAGGAAGGGCCTGAAAAAACTGTCTCCTTGAGCCACTCAGGTCGAAAGGCCAAGAAAGAAGGAGTAAAAACCGGCTGCTATCAGGGATGCCAGGCAGAGAGGTGACACCTTTGTCTGTGAAAGAGTCCCCCCAGCTGTGGGATTGGCGACTAGGAAAAGCTGAGGGGACCTATTGGCTTTGCATGTTTCTCTTTTCTGGTCTCCCAAGCTTCGCTTTGCAGCCACCTGCTCTTTCTTACCAAGCTCACCACAACATGCAGAAAAAAAAAAATCACACAAGTGTGACAATGGTAAAATCTTGCAGGCAAACACCATGTACAGAGAATGAAGATGACAGCTCTGATGACCCAAAAAATACCAACCATCTGATCAACCTCTCAGATAAGGAGTTTAGATTAGACATGGAAGATCCTCATGGAAATCAAAGAAAACAGCTCTAGCTGAACAGAACACACAGACAGAAATCAAAAAACTCCAAACTGAAATAACAGATCTGAAAAACATGGTAGCTTAACTTCAGCCTCTCCAACAGGGTAACAGCAGCTGAGGACAGACTCAGTGAACTGAAAGATCAAATGCAAAACAACTCCATACTGCAGAATAGATTGGAAAAAAACTTTAAGGCAAACAATCAGACAATGGAAAAAGTACTCAAGGAATGTGAACAGATGAAAATAGAAGTCTTTGATAGATTGAACAGACACAACATAAGAATGAATTATTGTAGTTCAGAGGCCCAGGATGGAGATCCCCAGGAAAAATCAACAAAGACATCATCACAGAGAAACTCCCCGAGCTAAAGACTGCATGCCTGAAGAGTACCATCTAAAAGAGACCCGAAGAAAAACACTATAACATACATCCTAGTTACAATGGAATCAGACTACTAACCCCAAACACTACCAAGATAGGGCCAGAGAGAAAGTACAGGAGGTAAGTAGGATGCTTGCTTTGCACATTGCCAAACCAAGTTTCATCCCCATTATCCCATATGTTTCTTTGAGCACTTATAGGAGTGATGAGACACAATACTTTTAGGAATCATTTCTATAGTTGTCAATAGAGAACTTTTTCTAATTGTAAAGATGTGATACCAGAACACAGAGCCAGGAGTAAGTCTGAGCATTACTAAGTGTGGCCCCAAAATAAAACAAACCAAAACATTACCAAGAGGTTGACAACCCCAACTGTTATCAGTACTTGATATCGGATACATGCAAAGAATGAGTTCATTTTATTGTATGTAGCTGATAAGTTTTCACAGCATCACTTGTTGAAAAGGCACAAGATATTTTTAAAATGGGTCTAAATGGGTCTGTGCTGCTGGGACTGTAAGCTACTTGAAATCTCTAATAGGGAAGGAAGAGGAAATGTTCAAGAGTAGTAAGTGTGAATGGCTCTGATCATTCCCGAGCAGGAGTGCTGTTCCTAAATGGTTCTGGTTTGAGTTAGAACTGGATGAATATTATTCACTGATCTAGTGAAGAATGAAAAGAGATTCAAAGAGCTCTGGTAGTGAGGTATTTACCTGTGTTCTACCTTTTTTAAAAGAGAAGAACTAAAAGAGATCCAAAAAAGCATCCCAAGACAAATCCTAGAGACAATGATGAATCCCACAGATAGGGATAGAATACTGAAAGTAGCAAGATAAAAAGGAAATTATATTAGAAGGAACATCCTTAAGATTTACAGGGGCCAGAGAGATAGCATGGAGGTAAGGCATTTGCCTTTCACGCAGAAGGTCATTGGTTCAAATCCTGGCATCCCATGTGGTCCCCCGTGACTGCCAGGAGTGATTTCTGAGCATTGAGCCAGGAGTAACCCCTGAGCACTGCTGGATGTGACCCAAAAATCCAAACCCCCCCTTACTCCCCCAAAAAAGATTTACAGCAGACCTGTCACAAGAATACCTCAAGGCCAAAATATAGTGGTGGGACATAGTGACAAAACTCAGTGAAATGTATGTTTCACCTAGACTACTGCACCCAGCCAGACTCACTTTCAGATCTGAAGGAAGTATACATAGCTTCATGGATAAACAACAGCTCAGAAATTTTAGATTTAAAACCAGAAAAACTGGAAGGTCTTCTTTAAGATAAGACAGACCAACACAAAGATAACACTAAATCCAATAACAATGATCTCTCTCAACATCAATAGACTAAATGCACCAGTTAAGAGACAAAGTGGCAAAATGGATCAAAAAGCTTAATCCAACAGTCTGTTGCCTACAAGAAACACATCTGAAGAGTCAGAACAAATGTAAACTCAAAATCAAAGATTGAAGGACAATCATCCAAGCAGACAATTCTTTTATAAAGCTGAAATAGAGGGGACAGAGTGGTGGTGCAAGCAGTAAGACATCTGCTTTGCATGCACTATTTTAGAATGGACAGAAGTTCAATTCCCCCGCCCCCCAAACCACTAAAATATGGGGCCAAAGAGATAGCACAGCAATAGGGCATTTGCCTTGCAAGTGGCCAACACAGTATGAATTTGGATTCAATTCCTGACAATCCATATTGTTCCTCTAGTCCGCCAGGAGCAACTGCTTAGCACCACTGGTTGTGGCCCAAAAGCAAAAAACAAAACAAAACGAAAGTTGGAATAGTCATATTAATATCAGGTGACACAAATTTTAGACTTTATGTTATAAGGGACAAAGATGGATATTTTGTAATAATCAAGGGATATGTACAACAGGAAAAAATATCACACACCTAAACATATATGCACCCAATGAGAGACCAGCAAAATGTTTAAAGTAATTGTTGACAATCTGAAAGAAGACGTCAATAGCAACACAGTAATAATGGAAGACCTCAACACTGCCCTGTCACCTCTTGATAGGTCAACTAGGCTAAAACCTAACAAGAATATACTAGTTGTGAAACAAAGTGTCCTAGTCAATTTATATATATATATATATAAATTTACATATATATATTGAACAGCTCACTACTGAACAACCAGTGGATCAGAGATGAAGTCAAAAGATTCCTAGAAACAAATGTGAATGAAGACACAAATTCCCAGAATTTGTAAACACAGCAAAAGTACTAAGGGGAAAAATTATAGCTTATCAGGAAGGAAGCAGGGACCTACATAAATAGTTTAATGACACAACTCATAAAATTAGAAAGCGATCAAGAAAATGAACCAAAGGAAGGACGGCAGAAGGAAATACTGTATTTGCTGGCGTATAAGATGACTTTTGAAACGAAAAAAAGTCAACAGAAAATCAGGAGTCATCTTATAACGCCGAGTATATCCCGAAAAAGTCTCGATAATGCCGCTAAATGAAAATAATCTGGATATTAATAGACCCATCGCTATTGAGGACATTAAAATGGTCATCAAAAGTCTTCCCAGGGGCCCGGGAGATAGCATGGAGGTAAGGCGTTTGCCTTTCATGCAAAAGGTCATTGGTTGGAATCCCGGTGCCCCATATGGTCCCCCGTGCCTGCCAGGAGCAATTTCTGAGCATGGAGCCAGGAGTAACCCCTGAGCACTGCTGGGTGTGACCCAAAAACCAAAAAAAAAAAAAAAAAAAAAAAAAAAAAGTCTTCCCAAACACAAAAGCCCAGACCCAGATGGATTCACTAATGAACTCTTTCAAACCTCTCAGAGGAACTACTACCAATCCTTTTCAGGCTCTTTCAGGAAACAAAAACACTCCCGAATAGTTTTTATGATGCTAACATCACCATGATACCCAAACCAGACAGAGATGCTGCAAAAAACAACAAAACCCCCAAAAGACCCCTACAAACCAATATTCCTGATTGACAGAGATGTAAAGATTTTCAATAAAATCCTAGCAAATAAGATCCAACACCTCATCAAGAAGGTCATTCACCATGATCAAGTAGGTTTCATTCCAGATATTCAAGGATGGTTTAACATACAGAAGCCAGTGAATGTAATATATACCATATCAACAAAAGGAAAAATAAAAAGCATATAATCATACCAATAGATGCAGAGAAAGTATCTGTTAAGGTCCAAAAACCATTTACGGTACAGGTCATTTTCTTTGTTCCATATTTCTTGCAAATAGAAAAATTGATTAAAAGATATAGGTACAATTAAAAATGAATGTCCTAGTAGCACAGAGATAGTAGAAAACACAAAAATCAAAGGATGGATTAAAAACAGATGTGAATTAAAAATAAAAGTACATATATTTAGATATAATACCTTTAAATCCTATTTTCCATTTTCATCCACATTTTCTGGCATGGGTTTGGTGATATGCTGTGGTGCTCCTGGATTATTTCAGGCTGTTCTTAGGGATCTTTCGTTGTGATGCTTTGGAGACCAAGTCTGGCCATATGCAAAGTATAAGTATCTTATTCTTTGTAGTAACTGTCTAGGTCAACATTCATTTTTATATAACTCTCACAACAATTCCAAAGAACAGCAACCACATAATAATAATCTTATTTGAGAAAATGTAGTATTAAATTGCAGAAATAGATTTTCTAGCAATTTATTGAGGTTTACACTAGATTGAATATGATTATATATCCAAACAAAGTTCTGAAGCGGAATCATTATAAAATGCTAAATTTCAGAGATATGCGATAAGGGTAATCTGTATTGCTACTTGGCACCATCTCAAAGCATTAAAATTTCTGCCACAAATTACTGGCAGAGCGACAGTGACTGATACTAGAGCTCGAACACTGAATGCTCAAAACTGTTATAAGAAGCTTTGATAAAAATTGTTATTTCTTAATTAGAATAGCGATAATTCATAATTTCCAGAGGAGGACTGTTAAAGGTATTGTCTTAAGTCATTTTCATGGGAAACTTTGTCCTCTACCAAACGTTGTAAGTATATTGAGTTATCTAGTCAGAAGGAATGTGAATATAGTAATCAGGGTGAGTAACATACTGTCCTATTTATAAGGAATTTCAAATCGTTTTTATATAGGAATGAATAATATCTCTTATAATAACTGAGGAATTGATAACACTATACAAATATGAATTGCTAACAAACAGTATATACTTACACATGTGCATGTAAGAACTCCCAAAAGAATGAAAACAACTTTTTCTCCTTCATAAATGTCTGTAACCTTGAAGATCAGGAAAAATACAGAAGTTGGAGCTAGAAAGACCGTAGAGTTTAAGGAGCTTGACTTTCCTATGGCCAACCCTGGTTTGATAATGGCATCATATAAGGTTAGTCCCCTGAGCATTGTCTGGGTGATTCCTGAGTAGAAAGCCAGGAATAGGTCGTGGGCACTTTAGGTATGGTCCCAAGACCCCTCCCACAATAGTTAAAAATTTACAAAAAAACCAAAAGATCTTTGGTATCTGGATTCTATTTTGCTGAGTGAAGTAAGTCAGAGGGAGAGAGATAAACACAAATCGGTCTCACTCAACTGTGGGTTTTGAGAAAAATGAAAAACATTTGTGTAATGATTCTCAGAGACAAAATAGAGGAGGACTAGAGGGTCCAACTCCTGACATGAAGCTCACCACAAAGATTGTTGGGTGAAATCACAGAAATAATTACACTGAGAACTATCATAACAAAATGTGACTGAATGAGGGAAGTAGAAAGCCTGTCGAGAGTACAGGCCAATGTGGGGTGGGGAGGAGGGACACTTGGCATATTGGTGATGGGAATGTTGCAACTGGTGAAGGTTTTTTAAATATATATAAATAAAAATAAATAAAAAGATTTATAGGATTCATATAAGATGATAAATCAGAAGTGTTTAGCTAATCATCTCTTCTCTACAGTTGAGTCAATACTAAAGTACTTCCTTAAAAGATGAAAAGATTTAGACAGAGAGAATAGATTAGGTAAATTTTTTCAAAGCAACAATATTTATTTAACAAAAGTAACAATTAAGATATCTCTCAAATTTACAGTATATTTGATATAAAAATAAGAAATTCTCCAAAATATGTACTAAAAATACAAAGCTTGTGGATCTAAGGTATACAGAAAATCTATTTTACATTTCAGTCACCCAAAACAAGAGCTTATGATCTCCTCCAGTTGCACACAGTGGGAGATTTCTATGCCAGGAAAGGCCAGATCCAACCGGTACAGAGCCAGTGAGAATGGGCTACAAAATATAAATAAGTAAGAAGACAATCAATCAGTACAGATAGTAAATAAAAAAAAAAACTTAAAAAAATAAGAGATGCATTGTTTAACAACTTTATATTGCTTATAAAGGAAATAAAAAAAAGTTCTTAGAGGTGAGATACACATCATTTGCAGCTAACTGATATGAATCAATGGTGCAATCCAGATGCAAACATTATTTGAGTGTGGGGCCAGAGAGACAGCCGATCCAGGAGCCAAGGTGGTTCGAATCCCGGTGTCCCATACGGTCCCACGTGCCTGCCAGGAGCTATTTCTGAGCAGAAAGCCAGAAGTAAACACTAAGCACTGCCGGGTGTGGTCCAAACTTCCCCCCAGCCCCCCAAATGATTTAAGTGTAAGCAGGCTTCCTGATTTCCTGCTTGAGGCTGCAGGAGAAGACCCAGGGAACTTAATATCAGCAAGGTAGGCTGTCCCTGCAACAAAGGTGGAGCCAGACTCCTGCTGTGGGCTTATAAAGGTCCTCAGCATTTCTCCATATTTGGCTTCCTAATTTCCTGCTTGAGGCTGCATAGGAAGTCCCCATCTTAAACCCAGCGAGGTAGGCTATATCTGCCCACAACGAGTGGTGTCAGAGGAGCGCATCTTCTAGCCAATGAATTCCATCATTATGCATTGAAAAAACCATACTAAAAGTGAGACAAAGGTAAAACAGCATAGATCAACTAGATGTAAAGAGAAATAAGATGGCAACTTGATGACCTCAGAAGAGCCAGTCACCTAGTTAGCCTCTCAAATAAGGAGTTTAGGGACGAAATATGGATGATGTGCACAGAAATCAAGTTGAATGAAACACAGCTCTACCACAACCATCTTGCTCAAATGACCAACTATTCCAGGAATGAGCCCCGGAGCACTGCTTTGGTAAGTTCTCCCAAGCGCAACACAAACCCCCAAACATCCACCTTACATGATAAAATATTTCATTACCTGAACATGTCCCAAATGATGAATTTGAAATTGGCTTGCCATTTTTCCAGGATAACCAGTTGTTGCAAATAGGTTTTCATTAATTGAAGACCATCTAAGAAAAGACAAACAATAAACTTAAGAAATAGTATCCTAGGAATGACTATACACTTCTATGAAACAAATTATTTCTTTTTTCACGAAAAAGTTAATTTTATGATCCTAAATTTGCTAATATGGTTCTACAGTTAAGACTTCCCAATTACTGCATGGTAATTGGCTGTATTTTATCTTTCTGTGAACATTAGTCCTTATCATTGGTCTACTTGTTAATTTCCAAAGTTACATAAGGCTAGCACAGTTCCTTTCTTTATTATTGATACCATGATGGTTTTGCTTTAAAAAAAAAAAAAAGAACTAATCCTCAACCTGTTAATACTCATAATCAAAAATTTAAATATGTCTTGGTTCACATTTCTGAAATCAAAATGCATCTTAAGATATGTGGCGTTAATACATTTAGTTTAATATATTCTTTTTTAGTGTACATAAAATAATGGTTTCTCAATTCTACAATTTTGTTGAGGGTGTTTTAGAGATGATAAGTACAGCATATAATAAATTTCCTACTGGTTTTGTTCTGTTAATATGTTTTTATATTGCCTTAAACTACATGTATCCTAATGACTATACTAGAAAATTGGATTTTATGCAAAAATGAAAAAACAAGGTAGATAAGCATGTCAATTTTTTAAAAAGGTTTAAAAAAGTTATCAATACATATACTGTTTAGCATGTTCTCATTTAAAGCACAGTAAAGTTTATATATAAGCATAGAACCAATCTACATTCACATATATATTTTTTAGTACAGAAATTAAGAAAGTGTATGTTCTCAGGTTGCTGGGAGTGCCATATACTGGTGGTATGTTTCACTCTTAAAAAATTTCAATGA
>PVKC010002412.1:18469-43740 GCA_004027635.1 Crocidura indochinensis
AACCAAAAAAAAAAAAAAAAAAAAAAAAAAAAAAAAAAAAGAATACAAAATAATCATTCGAGGAACAATTATACTGGGAAAGTATTCCAGGTGGTAGCACTACACAAAGAAACCAAACTCCAAAGATAAAGAGTCATATAATAGAGCATTACCTGAATAGGCAGGCCTGATCCATGTGGACAGGTCTCTTATCTTGCGGGTAACTAAAATACAGTATTTTGCATTTAATGTTAGGCTCAAGTTGTGAACTGAAATTATAGCTTAAAAGAGCACTTCTTTTTAAAAGACACAATACTTATTGTACTTCAGCTGTGATAAAATTCAAAGCAAGCACTTGATTATAATAGATGATATATGATGAGCACATAAACGAACACCATCATTAAACAAGATCAGTGTTTCTCTCTTCTCAATGCCAAAGCCCTTTCACAACAAACATACACAAATAACTCCTCAACTCGAAGGTTTCCTCTTTCACAATATACGTTATGGGTATATTGAAGAAAACTTTCAAAGCAAAGATACTCATCTTGATTATAAAAAAACCCATATAGCTGACCTTTTTTGTTTTGTTTTTGTACCATATTTGGTGATGCTCAGGAGTTACTCCTGGCTATGTGCTCAGAAATCACTCCTGGCTTGGGGGGACCATATGGGACTCCGGGGGATAGAACTGTGGTCCATCATAGGCTAGTGTGGGCAAGGCAGACACCTTACTGCTTGCGCCACCGCGCCGACCCCAGATCTGACCATTTTATAGGAAAGGCAAGTTTGCCCTCAATAGTGAAACCCTGGTATACAATGATTCAGTGGTTCATTTAGTAAAAGTGACTGATTTTGAAGACCAGCTATACAAGGATTCAACTGGTCATTTAGCAATCATAACTATTTGTTAAAAAAAGATACTTAGAAATACCTAGATCGAGTAATATCCCAAATTAACCAATCATTCCCGGCAACAGCTCCGACTTTGAAGGTATTTTTTAAGCACCAGTGTGCTGACATTAATGGCATCTGTTCTGATTCAAGAGATAAAATAGCTTGTTGGGCCAAAAGATCATAAAAACGGATTGTTCCATTCTTCTCTGCCACCATCAGCTGTAAGACAAAGAAACCATCTAATTCACTAACCAAATTTGGGAAGTAGGCAGGTTAAATGGTAAAAGGTAAATAAATGTTTGTACAAATGGGAGGTTAAATGCTAAAAAAAAGTTATTTTCATATAAAAGAATAAAAAAAAAACAACTATAATTTAAGACAAAATACCTGGGATTATAAAGAAATAATTATTTTAAAGTTCAGTAACCTTTGGATTATGCAATCTTAATGAAGAGGCAGAAGTTTAACATATTTGTTTGGTGTTTGGGATCATATCAGACAGTTCTCAGTGTCGATTCCTAGCTATAAATAGATGTGATCTGGGGAAAATATGTGTGCTGGGGATTCAAATCAGCTTTCTTGAAGGCAAGTGCCTTACCATCTATATTATCTCTCCAAATCTAAATAACTTTTTAAGAACAGGCAAGAGTGTTTTCTACTAACAATAGCATGTTGCTGGTCAATGACAAATAAACCACAAAACCATACAAGCCTTTACATCCCTTGTTTTATTTCCTCTTCATTACCAATGTAGAGTTTTTTTTTTTTTTTCAGATGAGGAGACAAAACTCAGAAAGATTAAGTGGCTAATAATGGTCTTTCTGCTAGTTTATAAACTCAAGTGCTGGACAAATTTTGTTTAAGAACATGTGTGTGTGTGTGTGTGTGTGTGTGTGTGTGTTGTGTCAGATAGTACAGGGTTTAAGGCATTGCTTTGCACATGGCAATCCTGAAGAACATGTGTGTGTGTGAGATAGTACAGGATTTAAGGCATTGCTTTGCACATGGCAATCCTGATTCAATTCCCAGCTCCACATATGGCCTCTGAGCACAAAGTAAGGAATGAGCCCTAAGCCTCCCAGGTGTGTCCACTTCTCCCATTCACACAATAAAAACAAAATCAGAGCACATGTATCCCTTACTACAAGGCCTAACTATAAACTGTGGTGAGTGGTGAATAATTGGAAATGGGAGACTAATCCCTGAGTGTCACCAGATGTGGCCCAAAAACAAACAAAAACAAATAAAAAAAAAAAAAGAAAATTTTTCTCTTTTGACCTGCTTTTCAATTCTTGAGCATTTTGGTAGAATTTAAGGACTACTAAAGAGTAAATCTATCTGATTTACATAAATCCTAAACTAGGAGAGATGAAAAATTGAAGTGCTGATTTAGATAGAAAGCTATACATTCTAGAGCCAATAAGTTTCTGTGACTAATATTCTCAATGATAAAATAGGGGTAATAACAATAGAAATACTTCATAAGATTGTTGGGAGAAAGGTTTGAGTCAACCGATGAATATCTATTACAATCGTTTTAGCACAGAGATGCTTACAAACATTACCTGGTTATTACAAGTTATTACAAGTTCATTTCTAAATGAAACTCGGATCTAGCAGGTTTTATTCCTTTGGTTATTTCTTGTTTTTAAAGGTGTGCTCAGGCAGGTAAAATCCCGAGGATAGTTTTTCTGGGAAATATAATACAGAAGTTCTTGTTACCAGCCCTGACACTGCCCAGAAAGGAAAGCAGGATTCCTTTGAGATACAAGTACTGTGCGATATTTGGAGATGAAGAAATTGAGGCACCGTTCAGAGAAAGGTGAAACCATGAGAAAATTGAGAAGCTTCAAGAGATACTAAAGATTATGATTAGAATATGAAAGAGCCAATCTTCAGTAGTTTTTAAGGGACTAACTACTGAGCCTAGAACAGCATGGGTAGATATGGTTGATTTTATGGGAGCATTTGAGATAATTCTTTTGATTTTGGGTCATCCCTGATAATGCTCTGGGCCTACTTACTCTTGGCTGTGTGTTCAGGGATCACTCTTGGCAGACTTGGGAGACTACATAATATTGGAGACTAAACACGGGTTGGTGCTTACAAGGCAAGCATCCTACTAGCTTGAGTTTTTTTTTTTTTTTAATCTATATTATTATTATTACTATTGGTTTTTGGGTCACACCTGGTGACGCTCAGGAGTTACTTCTGGCTATGGGCTCAGCAATCACTTCAGGCTTGGGGGACCATTTGGGATGTTGGGGGATTGAACCGAGGTCTGTTCTGGATCAGTCGCCTACATGTAAACGCCCTACTGCTGTACTATCGCTCTGGCCCCTAATATTTTTATCTATCTTATCTATTAAGCTTTATCAACTAATTTTTCTCATACATCCACACGCAATGAAAAAGTTATTTTTCTAAAGGAAGATGTGGGACATTTCACACAATAGGTTTGAAAAATTTGAAGTAAAATCTTACCTTTTTTTGTTTTTGTTTTTGGGTCACACCTGGCAGTGCTCAGGGGTTACTCCTGGCTCCATGCTCAGAAATGGCTCCTGGCAGGCACGGGGGACCATATGGGGCACCGGGATTCGAACCGATGACCTTTTGCATGAAAGGCAAACGCCTTACCTCCATGCTATCTCCCGGGCCCCAAATCTTACCTTTTTAATATTTTCTCATGAAAACTTTCTTCTAGTATGTAATATTAGGTAAAACTATTTTCAACTTTAAAGTTATATTTTCTCAGTTAAAGTAGTTATAATTACTTTCAGTATGAACTGTTTTTTTGGGGGGAGGCAAACCTCGCAGTGGCAGGACCACATGCTATGGATCAAATCTGGGCTAATTAAGTGCCCTGTTTTACTACAGCTCTGGTCCCTGCAGTGAATTTTTTACACCACCTAAACATACTGGAGATGTGTTTGTTTTGAAAACAAGGTAACTAGATCCCTAATTTAAAGAAGGGAATTTCTCATGTTTGTTCATTCAAGCTTATTTCAATTTAATATTTTTTACATTATATTTAAGCTTTCTAATATCAAGCTTTAAAAACTGAGACACAATATGAATCTAATACTGTATGAATTGGGGAGACGTTCAACTTAAACTTTCACTGTGTTGTGATTTACTTCAGAGTGTATTTTTCTAAGTCAAACTTGTTGAACATTTGTAAAATTATCATTTTATTTTAACGAAGAAAAAATATGAAAAGACCAACAACCTACATACTTGAAATTTGACTCTAGGTATTTAACATTACATTCAGCATCTAACAACTTTCTGTATCTTAGGTTTTCAAGTTCAGTAGTGACATAATGAAACATTTACTAACATTAGCCTAAAGGCCAGGGAAATAATCAGAGTTCAGAGGCACATGATTTATATGTGCAAGGACTCTAGCGCTTGATCCTCAACACATGGCTCCACAAGCACTGGTAGGTGTGGCCTTGTAATCGTGGAATTTCTGAGTCCAAGCCGTGAACAGTTACTGGCCAAGTATCAATAGGTGTGGCCCTTGAGTTCCCTGAGCACTTCACATGAGCCTTCTTCCCCAACAAAAGATTAGTCTATGTTTGCCTTGCAAGCGGCCAATCCAGGACTTAAAGTGGTTGGTTCGAATCCCGGTGTCCCACATGGTCCCCTGTGCCTGCCAGGAGCTATTTCTGAGCAGATAGCCAGGAGTAACCCCTAAGCATAGCCGAGTGTGGCCCAAAAAAAAGATTAGTCTAACTAAAGTAGGTTGAATAAATATAAATACATAACATAGGTAGGCTGCACATGAGTAGAATCTAATTTTATTGGTAAAGATACAACTGGCATGAAAAAAATCATGAATTTGACAATAAATATAAACATTTGAAGGGATCCTAGTGTTAGCATGATGGGTAGGGTGCTTGCTTTGCATGTGGCTGACCCAGGTTCAACCCCCAGCATTTCATATGGTCCCCTGAGCCCACCAGAAGTGATTCCAGAGCACAGAGAAAAGAGTAAACCCTGAGCACCACTGGGTGTGACTGCAAAACAAAATTCAAAAAATAAAAAATTGAACAAGTCTGGGCATCAGGATTTAGAATGTAATTTTTCAAAATGCAAGTAAGTGTTCTCTGAATAAATGTTATTTATGGATGGTGGTTGTTAAATTAAAAACTTCATTAAAAAAACATCTAGGTATATATTACAGATATAAATGAATGCTTATGTGAATTTGAGTCTCTAAGATAGAAAATGCCTCTGAATTTTCTCCTCTATGTATGTAAGTAAAATAAATGTAAATATATTTTCAACTTGATAAAAAAAAAAAAAGTACTATTATAATTAACCTTAAAAGATTCCTCAGGATGCCAGCACACACTCATTCCAGGTGAACGAAGAACAAAATTAGCTGTCTGTATACCTTCCAAGCTCCAAATCCTAATAAAAAGAACATAAAATAACACATTTTCATTAATTTACTAAAAACTATTAAGAGACTATATATATATATATATATATATATACTTAAAATATATCTTGAAGAAAAGAATCCTAGAAAATGAATAACTAGTATAAATAATTTAATTTTTATTCACTTATTTTGGTTTTTGGGACATACCCAGTGGTTCTCAGGTGTTACTCTAGGCTCTGCATTCAGGAATTACTCTTGGAGGGCTCAGGGGATCCTAGGGAATAATGGGACTAGGACGCAGGACAGATGTGTGTGTAAGACAAATGTCCTACCAGCTGTACTATCTTTCCAGCTCTATGAATTTAATTTTTATATATTAATTTTGTAGAACAGTAACATTTTCTCTAATAATTGTTTTGTTTGCTTGTTTGTTTGTTTGTTTGTTTTTTTTTTTGGGTCACACCTGGCAGCGTTCAGGGGTTAGTCCTGCTTCTATGCTCAGAAATTGCTCCTGGCAGACTCAGGGAATCAATTGGAATGTCAGGATTTGAACCAATGACCTTCTGCATGAAAGGCAAACGCCTTACCTCCATGCTATCTCTCCGGCCCCTCTAATAATTTTTAACATAGCAAAACTGTTAACACGCTAGCCAAATTAAATTACTTATATGACCTTTATTTTGTGGGCAAAATCTCAAAGCTCCTAAGTCACTAATGAGATTGTATTCCTATTTTAGAATTCATCTCAATAAACTTATTTTATGAAAGTATAATTACAAAATTGCTCACAGTTGAGTCCCAGCAACCAATAACATCACCATTGTAAAGTTTCCTTAACTAGTGCTCTCTGTTCTCTCCCATACCTCCTTCTACTAGCTTGCCTTCTTGACAAGCTCCTTGTTTTTATTTATTTATTTATTTATTTATTTATTTATTTATTTATTTATTTATTTATTTGTTGTTATTTTGGGCTACACCAGATAGCACTTAGGAGTCTGGCTCTGTGCTCAGAAATCACTCACAACAGGCTTGGGGGACCATATCGGATGCTAGGGATCAAAGCCACTGCAGCTAGATACAAGGCAAATAAATGCTCTACTTGTGTGCTATTGCTCCAGCCCAACAAGCACCTATTTTTGTTTTTTTAAGTTTGGTTAAAGTTTGGGTTTCAGGAATCAGTATTGACTCTGTAGTTTGGAAATTAAGCTCATCAGTCCTTTACACTACCAAAGTAACTGAATCCCCTTGACCCCTGTCCACCAGATTGCTTCTCATCTGTCTTTTCAATCACTCCCCTCTATGCTATTTCTTTCCTCTCTATACTCTGGGGCCAAGGGTGATATCTAGGCATCCTCCTTTAAACCACTGGATTCCTTTATCCACTTATTCTTATTTTTTTTCAACTATATTTAAGCACTTTGATTACAGACATGATTGTAGTTGAGTGTCAGTCACATATATTACAAAAAAACAACAACAACAACAACAAAAAAAACAACCTTCACCAGTGCAACATTCCCATCACCAATGTCCCACATCTCCTACCCTGTATTCCAGACAGGCTTTCTACTTCCCTCATTAACAGTTGTCAGTGTAGTTATTTCTCTAGCTACCCTCACCCCTCTGTGGTGAGCTTCATATCATGAGCTGGACTTTCAGCTCTCATTCCTATTGTCTCTGAGAATTACTATTAAAATATTTTATTTTTCTTAAAACCCTTAGATGAGTGAGATTATTCTTGTCTATCTCACTTGCTCTTACTTATTTCACTCAGCATAATAGATTTCATGTGCATCAATGCATCGGAAAATTTCATGACTTCATCTCAGATGATGGTGGCATAATATTCCATTCTGTGTATGTACCAAAGTTTCTTTAGCCATTCATCTGTTGGAGGACATCTTGATTGTTTCCAGAGACTGGCTATAAATAACACTGCAATGATTATAGGTGTGAAGAAGGAATATTTAAATTGTCTGTTTGTCTTCCTAGGGTATATCCCTAAGAGTGGTATAGCTGGATCACATGGGAGTTCAATTTCCATTTTTTTGACGAATCTTCATATTGTTTTCCATGTAGGTTGGACTAGAGGACATTCCCATCAGCAGTGAATGAGAGTTTCCACATCCCAGCCAGCACTGCTTGTACTCAATCTTTGTGATGTGTGTCAGTCTCTGTGCTGTAAGACAATACCCCATAATGTTGTTTTGATTTGCATTTCCCTGATGATTAGTGATGTGGAGCATTTTTTAATGTGTCTTTTGGCAACTTGTATTTCTTCTTTGAGAAATTATTCATTCTTTCCATTTTTTGATGGGGTTAGATTTTTTCTTGTTATGTCAGTACCTATATATCTTCAAAATTAGCCCCTTATTTGATGAATATTGGGTGAAGAATATCTTCCATTCTGTGGGTGGCTTTTGTATCCTAGGCACTCTTTCCTTTGAGGGGCAGAAGCTTCTTAACTTAATATAGTCCCATCTGTTTAACTCTGCTTCCACTTGTTTAGAGAGTGCTCTTTCCTCCTTAAAGATGCCATCAGTCTCAATGTCATGGAGTGTTATACATAGATGTTGTTCTATATACATTATAGTTTCGAGTCTGATATCATGATTTTAATCCATTTGGATTTTACTCTTGTGCGTGATGTTAGATGGGGGTTTGATTTTACTTTTTTTTTTTGGCATGTGGCTAACCAGTTATCACAATACCACTTGCTGAAGAGGTTTTCTCTGCTCCATTTTATATATATTGCCCTTTGTCAAAACTTAATTGATTGTATATCTGGAGAACATTCTTTGAATACTCAAGTCAATTCCAATCATCTGATGTTCTGTCTTTATTCTAATAACATGCTGTTTTAATAACTATGACTATAGCTTTGCAATACAATTTAAAGTTGGGCAAAGTGATATCTCCTGTATTTCTTTTCCCGAGGGTTGCTCTAGCTGTTCACAGGTGTTTACTGTTCCAAATAAATTCAGCAGTGTTTGATCCACGTTTTGAAAAATGTCATGGGGAGCCTTAGAGTGATTGCATTAAATCTGTGGAATGCTTTGGGAGAGTATTGCCATTTTTTTTTTGTTTTGTTTTGTTTTTGGGTCACACCTGGCAGGCTCAGGGGTTACTCCTGGCTCCATGCTCAGAAATTGCTCCTGGCAGGCACGGGGAACCATATGGGGCACCGGGATTCGAACCGATGACCTTTTGCATGAAAGGCAAACGCCTTACCTCCATGCTATCTCCCGGGCCCCGGAGTATTGCCATTTTAATGATGTTAATCCTCCAATTTATAAACAGTGTCTCCATTTTCTTGTGTCCTTTTGATTTCTTGAAGCAGGATTTCTTAGTTTTCTTTATATAGTCCTTCACATCTATGGTTAAATTGACTCCAAGATATTTGAGTTTGTGTGATACTAAAGTGAATGGGTTTATTTATTTATTTTTTTTTTAGTTTTTGGGTCACACCCGGCAGTGCTCAGAAATTACTCCTGGCAGGCATGGGGGACCACACGGGGGACCGGGACTCGAACCGATGACCTTTTGCATGAAAGGCAAACGCCTTACCTCCATGCTATCTCCCAGGCCCCCGGGTTTATTTTTTTTTTAATGTCCATTTCATCTCTATCATTATTGGTGTATAAAAAAGGCCATTGATTTTGGCGCATGAATTTTGTAGCCTACCATTTTGCTGTATGAATCTATTGTTTCTATATGCATTTTGGTAGGTTTTAGGGTTTTCTAAATATAGTATCATGTCATCTGCAAGCAGTGAGAGTTAGATTTCTTTCTGCCCTATCTGGATGGCCTTAATATCTTTCTCTTGCATATTTGTAATGGCAAAAACTTTCAGCTCTATGTTGAATAGGAATGGTGAGAGAGGGCAGCCTCGTCCTGTACCAAATTTTAGAGAAAAGGCTTTAGTTTATCTTCATTGAGAATAGTATTTGCCATTGGCTTGTGGTAGATGGCCTTGACTAAATTGAGAAAATTTCCTTTCATTCCCATCTTGCTTAGAGTTTCTTTTTATCTTGAATGGGTGGTGGACCTTATCGAATGTTTTCTCTGCATCTATTGATATGATCATATTTTTATTTTTCATTTTGTTGATATATTGTATTATGTTGCTTGATTTATATATGGTAAGCCATTCTTGCTTAATGGAATGATCCTACTTGGTTGTGGTGTATGATCTTCTTGATGAGGCATTGGATCTTATTTGCCAGAATTTTGTTAAGGATATTTTTAATCTGTGTTTATCAGGGTTATTGGTCTGTAGTTTTCTTTCCAGCATCTTTGACTGGTTTGGGTATCAAGGTGATGCTAGATTCACAAAAATTCTTTGGGAGGGTTTCAGTTCAGCTACCATGTTTTTCAGATCTGTTATTTCAGAGGCTTTCTGATTTTTCTTTTTTTTTTTTGGTTTTTTGGGCCACACGCTCAGAAGTCGCCCCTGGCCTGGGGGACCATATGGGGCACGGGGGATCGAACCACGGTCCGTCCAAGGCTAGTGCAGTAAGGCAGGCACCTTACCTCCAGTGCCACCGCCCGGCCCCAGGCTTTCTGATTTCTATCTTTGTGTCCTGTTCAGCTAGAGCTATGTTTCCTTTAATTTCCATGAGGATCCACCATATTTCTATTAATCAGATGGTTGGCATTGTTTTGGTCATCTTCATTCTCTGTGCATGGTGTCTGCCTGCGAGATTTCCCCATTGTCACACTTGTTGAATTTCTTCTGCGTGTTATGGTGGGGTTCATTAGTTTGAGTGTGCACACGGCTGTGAAGCGAGGCAGAGGTGCTCTTCTGGAGCCTCTAGGAAACAGTTTTCGCTGGGCTCTTCTTGGCCCTCTCAGGAGAGTTTCAGGAGACAGAAGAATAGAGAAACAGGCAAAGGCAACAGGTCCCCCTCAGTCTATCTCAGTTAGCAATCTCACAGCAGGGGCAGACCCCTCCCGCCTGCCTTCACAGACCAAAGGATCTACCTTTCTACCGGGGCACCTCTGGTAGCCAGTTCTGTAGTTCACTTCTAATTTCAGTGCCTTGTGATCTGAGAAGGTAGTTTGTACAATTGCTATCCTGTTGACTTAATGTATATATATTTTATGGGTCAGCATGTAGTCTATCCTGGAGAATAATCCATGTGCATTGGAGAAGAATGTATAGCCAGTTTTCTGGGGATAGAGTGCCCTATATATACATACTAGTCCACTTTCTTCCATTTCTCTTTTTAAAGCTTTTATATTCTTGTTGAGGTTCAGCCTGGTTGACCTATCAAGAGTGATAAGGCAGTGTTGAGGTCTCCCACTGTTACTGTGTTACTACTGATATCTTCTTTCAGATGTCTCAACAATTGTATTAAATATGTTGCTGGTCCCTCATTGGGTGGATATGTGTTTCAAAGGGTGATTTCTTCTTGTTGAACATATTCTTTGGTTAGTACACAATGACCATCTTTGTCCCTTACAACTTTTCTGAGTCTGAAATTTATGTCATCTGATATAATATGGCCATTCCAGCTATTTTTAAGGGAATTGTTTGCTTGGATAATTTTCCTCCAGCCTTTGATTTTGAGTGTATGTTTGTTCTGACTATTCAGATGTGTTACATCTGATGTGTTTCTTATAGGCTGCAAAATATTGGACTCAACTTTTTAATCCATTATGCCACTCTTTTTCTCTTAACAGGTACATTTAGATCATTGATATTGAGAGATAATTGTCATGGGGCTTATTATCCCCTTGGTGTAGAAATTTGTTTTGTCTGTTGGTCTTTCTTGCTTTATAGTAGACCTTTCAGTTTTTCTTTTAAGGCTGGTTTTAAGTCTATAATGTTTCTGAGCTGTTGTTTATCTGTAAAGTCATGAATACTTCCTTCAAACCTGAGAGTGAGTCTGACTGGTTGCAGTATTCTTTTTTTTTGTTTTTTGTTCTTTGGGTCACAACTGGCAGCGCTCAGGGGTTACTCCTGGCTCTAAGCTCAGAAATCGCTCCTGGCAGGCTCAGGGGACCATATGGGATGCAGGAATTAGAACCACCGTCCTGCTGCATGCAAGGCAAATGTGCTACCTCCACGCTATCTCTCCGGCCCCTAGTTGCAGTATTCTAAGCAAAGTATTCATTTCATTGAATTTTGTCTCTATACCCCACCACTGCCTTCTGGCCTTGACGGTTTCTTGTGACAGATCTGCTGTAAATATTAAAGACCCTCCTTTGAATGTAATTTCTGCTTGTGATCTTGCTGCTTTCAGGATTCTATCTCTATATATGGGATTCATCATTTTGAGTAGAATGTGTCTTTGGGTGCTTTTCTTTTGATCTCCTTTAGCAGGTACTCTTTGCGTATGCAGGATTTGGTTGCATGCCGTCTATAGCTCTGGGAGTTTCTCTGTAATGATGTCCTGGTCTGTTGAGTCTTCTTGGAGATTTTCTTCCTGGGTCTCTGAAACTCCATGATTCTATGTGTTTCTGTTGAATTTATCAAGGACTTCAATATTCATCTGTTCACATTCCTTGAGTATTTTTTCCATTGCCTGATCATTTTCTTTAAGGTATTTTTCCAATCTCTTCTGCTGTATGGAATTGTTCTGTATCTCATCTTCTAGCTTATTGGAAGTACCATGCTATTTTGGTCACTATGGGTTTTTTTTTTTGGTGCCACATCCAGTGGTGCAGCAGGATTAGTCCTGGCTCTGCACTCAGAAATTATTCCTGGAGGCTGAGGGACCATATGGGATGCTGGGAATCAAACCTGGCTCAGCTGTGTTCAAGGCAAATACCCTACCTACTATGCTATCTCTCAAGCCCCTGATCAATATGGTTTTATAGGATAGCCTAAACATAGTTTAATTAGATACTTTATAGTTTCTTCTTTTTAAGTATGGTTTGGGTATCTGGGGGTCTTTTTGATCCCATATAAACTTTATAAAGAACTTTCTAAGACCTTGAAAAATGTTGACAATTTGGAAGAGAATTGCATTGACTCTATAGAGTTTAGGAAGGACTATCAATTTGACCATTTTTTTAGGTATTTTTTTTAATCTCTAAGTGTCTTGAAATTTTATAGTAAAGAGTTTTCACTCTTGTTTGAGGTTTTTTTTTTTTCTTCTTCTTTTTTTGGTCACAGCCGGTGGTGCTTAGGGGTTATTCATGGCTCTGTGCTCAGATTTTGCTTCTGTCAGGCACAGGGAACCATATGGGATGCCTGAATTCAAGTCACTGTCCATCCTGGATTGGCTACACACAAGGCAAATGCCCTACTGCTGTGCTATCTCTCTGGGCCCCTCCCCTCTTTTGCTGATTCCTACAGACCTGATGTTTTTGGACACTATTTTTAATGGGATAGACTCTGATTTCTTTCACCTCTGATTCTTTATATATAGGAATGCAACCAATTTTTGTGTATTGACTTTATCAGCCACTTTGCTGTGTTTGTATTGTTTTATCATTTATAGGAATTTTTTTTTTGTGGAGTCTTAAATGTCTTCAACATACATTATCCTGTCATGTACAAACAGAGATAATTTGACCCCCTCTTTTCCAATTTGGATCTGTTTGATTTCCTTTCCTTGCCTACTTGCTATTGCTAGGAATTTTTTTTTTGTTTTTTTTGTTTTTGTTTTTGTATCACACCCAGCAGTGCTCAGGGGTTACTCCTGGCTGTATGCTCAGAAATTGCTCCTGGTAGACTTAGGGGACCATATGGGATGCCGGGATTTAAACCACTGACCTTCTGCATACAAGCAGAACTGAGGTAAAGCAAACGCTTTACCTCATGCTATCTCTCCGGCCTCTTACTTTGTACTTCTAAGACAATGTAAGAGTGACACTGTAGCCTTCCATATGCCTGATTATCAGGGGGAATATTTTCAGTTTTTTTACCATTAGGAATATTAGATTTTTTTTTTTATAAATAGCTATTACTATCTTCAGGAAGGTTCTTTCCATACCTATTTTATTGTGTTTTATTTTTTTTTAATAAATATAAATGGATGTTTGGTCTTACTAAAAGCTTTCTCGGAACTGGCTAATATGTTCCTATGATTTTTATCTTTCCTTTGACTGATGTGGTATATTATATTTATTGATTTGTATACACTGAACCATCCTTTCATCCCTAGGATTTTGAAAAGATTATGAAATAAAGGCAAGTCAATTATGAAGCTTATTCCTGTCCAATAAACAAAATTTGAGATGAATTTAAATTGATTTTTATCCTGAACAGAATCCAATCCTTAAAAATAATTAAAAGTGGGAGCCGGGAGGTGGCGCAGGAGGTAAGGTGACTGCTGCCTTGCCTAGGATGGACCACGGTTCGATCCCCCGGTTCCCATATGGTCCCCCGTGCCTGCCAGGAGCGACTTCTGAGCGCATAGCCAGGAGTAACCCCTGAGCGTCACTGGGTGTGGCCCAAAAACCAAAAAAAAAAAATAAATAAATAAAAGTGAGGAAGTTTATAGAAAGAAATAGAAGGGGGAAGAGATGGGAAACAAACTGGTGGGGAGTCAAGGGGTCAAAGGGATTTGGGTACATGGGTGGTGCAGAGGAGTGATATATATAAATGTACAAACCACAGAGTCAACACACTGAAAACATGAGATCCAAACTTCAACAACTCAACTTAAAAAGTTCTCATTAAAGTCGTATGCTGGGGAGTGAAGTGTTAGTGATAGGACAGAATGTGAGAACACTGATGGAAGGAAGTTAATGGTGGTGAGATAATATGCCTAAAACTCAATGGACTCAATTGACCAAGACCACACAAATAGAATAATATCCTGATCAACAAATATTATTTCCAAAGTGACAAAAGTTTTTGTAATTCCTTTCAGTTACTTATCCTTGTGCCCATGTAAAAGTGCAGATTAACCTTGACTTATACATCATTGCCTGTTTCGAACACCATAAAAATGAAATTCAAGTTTGTATTTTCTTGTCCTGGAATCATCAGTTTCTGTGGAAAATTTAGCAACATTACTACATGCTTTTGTATTTTGTTCATTTTTATTACTGTGCATAGTGTTTCAGCAATTAAGCGAACTATACTACATTTACCCATATCACTATGCAAAGACAGGTTGTTCCCAATTTTTGATCATGACCAAGAATGCCACTATAAATATTTTTGTGCATGTCTTTGAGTGAATACAAGTCCACTCACCTTGTCTCTATTTTGTCTCTGTCCCCTAACGCCCAGAAGTATATATATCTAGCTGAAAAAAGGTGAGATAATAGCTTATAAACAGGTTCAATATATATAGGCATCATCAAATAGATTTTCAGATTGGCCGTACTTCTCAAATCATCAACAGAAAAAACCTAAACTTTTGTCAAATTTCCTAATTAAAAATAAAACAACCCATGTGTCTGAATTACAGAAGACATTAATGTTTTAGTTATTCTTAGGTTTTCCATACCATTTTTCATTTCTTGCATATATTATTATTTTATGTATGTATGAATGAACAGATATTTTCAAAAGAAAGAAACAATGCATGTAAGTGAAAACTTTTGTTGTAATTTTATTGTGGGGGAAGTGCATACCCAGTGATGCTCTAGGGATACTCCGGGCTCACCACTCAGGAAGTATTCCTAGAAATGTTTGGAGACATTCGGGATGCTGTGCATTGAATCTAAGTTTGTAAGTAAAATGCAAGCACCCAATCTATCTCTCTAATCCCAAACTTTCTTTTTTGAGGGAGTTCTGGGCCATACTCAGTGGTGTTCAGTGGTAATCCTGGTTTGCTGCTCAAAGAACCATTAAATAACCAGGCGATAAACCAGAATAATGACCACCACAGCTGCATGTAAAACTAGTGCCTTATCTCCTATACAATTTCTCTACTTAGTAAAATACTTTCACTGTATTTAAGATTTAGTTGATGCAAAAATAAATAAATAAATAGGTCTGACACCTCATAACCAAAGGAGGAAAATGTTTGGCTTACGAAAAAATATCAGTATGTATCTAATATGGAAATTTTTTTGGGGGGAGTGGGGACACTCCTGACTCTGCAGTCAGAAATTGCTCCTGGCTGGCTTGGGCAACCATATGGGGTGCTGGGATTCGAACCACTGTCTGTCCTGGGTCTGCTGCATGCAAGTCAAATGCCCTACTGGTTTGTTCTCCATTTCTTATTGGCAGCTCATTGTTAAACAGTCACTATAGAAGCAAAATTTTGCTATCAAATGTGTCTGACAACAGACAAAAGGGAAATGTAAATGGATGACATTAAATGACACATCTGTATTCAGTTGGCCTTCCTTCACTGCTAAAAGTAAAAAAATACAAATCATAATCATAATCATAATACAAATCAGAATCTTTTTGAAATATATTACTGGTTCACACTACGTTGGTTTTGTGGAAGCAAGAACAAAAGTATACTGAGATTTAATTACAAGTACATAAGGCAGTTTACATTGTTATAGGGCTCAAGGAACTTCCACTGTACTTAGGTAAGAAATATGTATTTTGAGAAAAAAAATGTCATTTGAGTAATTTATGACACCAAATGGTTTTCTTTCTCATTTCAAATTAATCAGTCACTAAATTACTTAGGAGGCTATGAGAAAATGAGAAAGAAATCATAAAGAAAGACATTCTAAAAGGGTAAAGACTCCAGGAGTAATTCCTGAGTGCAGAGCTGGGAGTAACCTTTGAGCACTGCTGTTTGTGGCCCAAAAACTGAAAGAAAAAAAAAAGAAAAAAGACTAGTTTTGCTTTTTAATGCCAGGATTACTAAGGAAGTGATTTTATTGTATTGATAGTATTAAAGAAAATATTGTGGGCCCGGGAGATAGCATGGAGGTAAGGCGTTTGCCTTCAATGCAAAAGGTCATCAGTTGGAATCCCGGTGCCCCATATGGTCCCCCGTGCCTGCCAGGAGCAATTTCTGAGCATGGAGCCAGGAGTAACCCCTGAGCACTGCCGGGTGTGACCCAAAAACCAAATATATATATATTGTTTTGCTTTTGGACTACATCTGGTAATGCTATGGGGTTATTCCTGGCCTGCACTCAAGAATTACTTCTGTTGATCTCAGAGGAACATACCAGGGATAGAACCCAGGTGGGTTGAGTGCAAGACAACTGGCATACCTGCTGCAATATTGTTCAGACTCCATCTTTATAACTTATTAAAATTTTTTATTTCTTTATTTTGGGTTTGGGAACTTACCATTGGCTCTTTGCTCATGGATCACCTTGCATGTGCATGGAATCCCATCTGGGGTTCGAACTAGAGTCAGCTACATACAAGGCTAATCACTACTCTGTCTCCAGCCCTGAAAATCCTTTATTAAACATAAAATTTCATTGTGTTGAATTAAATAAGTGACTGCAACTGTGAACAACAAACTTTGGTGCAATTTCTGGACAGTTCTTATAAAACACTAAATCCTTACTTTTCTTGGCAGTGTATTATCACATGGAACTATTTTATCCTTTTCAGCATTATGTAACAATTGCTCTTGAGTCACAATATTATAAAAATTAGAGAATATTTTAGGAGACAAAGGATTATAATTTTTTATTTGTCTATAACATAATGAAAATATATAATCTCCAGACTTTCTTTTGTATCTGTAAATAATTAAGCATGGCTAATATGCTTCAAAATAGAAACTGATCTCTTTTTTTTGGGTCACACTGGGCAGTAGTCAGGGTTTACTCCTAGCTATGTTCTCAGAAATCACTCCTGGCAGACATGGGGAACCACACGGGATGTTGGGATTTGAGCCACCATCTGTACTGGATTTTTTTTTTAAACTTTATTTATTGATTAGTTGATTGGTTTCTGAGTCACATCAGTGGCACTTAGGGGTCACTCCTGCTTTCACATCAGTGGCACTTAGGGGTCACTCCTGCTTTCTGCACTCAGAAATTGCCCCTGGCAGGCTGGGGGACCATATGGCATGCTGGGAATCAAACCAGATCCCTCTCGGGTAGGCCACATGCAAGGCAAATGCCCTATCTCCATGCTATCTCTCTGGCCCCGGAAACTGATCTCTTAAGGAATGCTTTTCTTGACTACCTTAAGAAGGCCCTAAGAGTCCCCTTCTTTTCATTACAAGAATTATTTAAAAATAGATCACATACTTTGTGATCTTAATGGGGATGAAGAACACACTATCTTGAAGACTTTGAAATGTACACAGACTGAGGTAATATGGAAAGAACCTCATTTGTGTGGAAAACACAGAATGTGCTTGACAAAAACCTCCGTTAAAAAGTTTCCAAAATAATACATATTAATGGCTTAGTGAACAGCATAGAAAATTCCCTTTTCCAGTGATTTGGTTATATTAAAAAAAATCAACCTTATTCCTCATTATATTCTACCTTTTCCCATTATAAAAAGGATGACGGCTAGAACATGACAACTACTAATATCTTGTGCTTTACAGAGTGAATGGCACATTACATGCCTCTATTATTGTAGTCTTAAACTAAGAATTCCTTGGTTAATAGTAGCCAATTTTCCTTCACCATAAATTTTTATTTAATATTTAAAAAGATTATAGGAGGAGTAGAGGAAGAAAAGGATTTAGTTTTGACATATTTTGTAGTTACAGTGAGTACTAAGTCTTTTTTTTTTTTTTGTATCCCTAAAGTACTAAATGTTGGCTATACTAAACGTCTTTAATAAATACTTGTTAATCTGACTTGTTCTCACAGAACAGTACAGTTTCTAATATACAAGAACATTTGTTATTTGGCACTGACTGGGAATGAGATGTTCTGTATTAGTGAGTTTTTAAAGTAATAAGTTTAACCCAATGAACACTTAAGCATCATTTTTTACCTGTTCTTTGGAGGTAGAGGATAATGCATCTCACTTATCTCAAATATTATACATTATCTCTCAAGTTTATAAAAAAGGGGCCTCTTTTTTTTTTTTTTTTCTTGGTAAATATGTCACTTTTCTTTCCCACTCACTGAGACCCATAAGGGTACCCTGTGAGATGCTATAATGTCTATACGGCAGTAAAGCAAGACTAAGCCTTAAAGGTTTTGTATTAGTAAAGTGACCAGGAGTCTACTGCAGAATGACTTTCCTCATCCTCTAGAAAAGCTTGTTTCTCTTTACCTTTCTTTCCCATTTCCAAACTGTGCTAGTAAAGTATGAAGAAGGAACATGCCACGTTCATGCTAAGTATTGGTACTACGTAAAGAACACAGCCTGTGGTAAGCATTGGGAGACCTTATCTTTTCTTTTCTTTTTGATTTATATATATATATAAACCTTCACCAGTGCAAGATTCCCATCATCAATATCCCAAGTGTCCTTCCTCCCCACCCACACTGGCCTGTACTCTAGACAGGGTTTCAGGCTTTTCAGGCTTTCCCAATGCTTACCACAGGCTGTGTTCTTTACACTGACTGTATAGAAAGAGGAGGTACAGTAAATGCTCCCCATATACACATCAAACCAGGCCCTTTGCCTGGTCTGTATTGTGAATGGGGGTGGGGACAAAAAAAAGTATTGGTACTAACAAAATTCTTTCAAAACTGCTAAGGACATGATTTTACAGTACATGCTTATAGATTTTATTAAGGTCCACATGTTACATGTTTGATTTTGATTGAAAACAGGTAATAAAATTAGCTATTTTTTCAATAATATCCAAAGGTTAAAACTTACTGAAAAAAAAAAGTGTGTGTGTGAAATGAAGTTTATTGAAAGTTGAGAAAGGAAAGTAACATATTCAAAAGGAATGTGTACTTCTCTGGAAAGGAGAGGGCCATGAGGTAAAAGAAAGAGATTTTTGTACAACCCTAAATCCTATAGGATACAGATCAGTATAGGGCTGAAGAGAGTACAGGGCTTACGGCACATTTGAGCATACAGCAAGCCACGGAGCAGTACTGATCCAATTCTCCACTAAACCACTGGCCCAGTTGACTAGTACTGACAGGAGCCTTCATAACCTCCCTTTTAAGCAATTTCACCCCAAATCAAAACACTAAAAAAAAAAAAAACAAAAAACCAACCCTCCCCATCTCTGCCAGAAACCAGTATAAACTGTGCTTTAGAGGCAGACTGCACTCAGTAATCAACCCCAGCAGGCTGGGGAATCATATGGGATGCCAGTAATCGAACTGGTTCCTCCCAGGTAGGCCACATACAAAGCAAACAGCCTACCGTTGTGCTGTTTTTGGCACAGATTAAAGCCAGTTTGGTCCCCTGCAAGAACTCTACCTGATGTACTATTGCTCTGGCCCCCAATCTCTTTAAATTATCAGTAACAGGCATATTCAAATTTCCTATTTGTAATAGTTTTTTTTTTTAATTTCTGAAAATTTGTTAATTTCAGTGAGGCCCTCTCAAGTTGGTGGTATAAGAAAATAAGCACTTTCTTATAAAAATTTCTTATTTCTGCTTGGTTATTGGTATTATCCCTAGTAATTCAAGCACACTAAAGAACTGCCATTTTGTGTATCTTCTCAAAGAATCTTTTTTGAGGAGTAGTGGGGCTAACATTGACTTACTTTCTAGTTTCTACTTTGCTATTCTTAGCTATTTCCCTCTTTGGTTAAGCTTGGGTTTCTTTTTTATGCAATGCCAGGGACTATGTTCAAAAGTATTTTACCACTGAACTATTTCCCCAGCACTTCTCTTTTAACTTAGGTGTTCACAGCTAAATTTCTTTAAAGGCCTACTTTTTCTGCATCTATTAATTTTCTATGTTTTTTTTCATTTTCACTCTTCTTAAAGTATATATTTTACTTATTTTTTAAATTAATTAAATCACCATGAGATACAAAGTTAGAAAGTTGTTTACAGGGGCTAAAGCAATAGCACAACAGGTAGAAAGCTTATTTCGTACCCAATTGACCCGGTTTGATCCCTGGCGTCCATATATTTCCCCAAGCCCACCAGGAGTGATTTCTGAGTACAGAGCCAGGAGTAATCCCTGAGCACCATCGTATGACCCAAAAACAGAAACAAGAATTATTAATAGTTGTTAACAGACAAGGTCATTAGTCGCCCAACGTCCCAACACCTATCCATCACTTCACAAGTGTTCATGTCCCACTATCAATTTCCCTAGTTATCCTCCAGTTGTCCCATCTACCTGTACCTCCTCTACCCAGCCTGCCTCAACAGCAGAAAGTGTCCCCACCCCTTCTTTCCTTTATGGTGGTACTGTGACTGAAGGGGCATAATACATATCATGTTACTTCCTTTCAATTTCCAAAATTATTGTCATAGTGGTCCCTTCTTTATCCTAATTATCATTTCTATTGTCTTCTTTCATTTTTTTCTTTTGTTTTTGGGTCACAACCAGCAGCACTCAGGGGCTACTCCTGGCTCTCTATGCTTAGAAATCGCCTCTGGCAGGCACGGGGAACCATATGGAATGGAGATTTGAACCACCCGCCTTCTGCATGAAAGGCAAACACCCTACCTCTATGCTATCTCTCCGCCCTTTTATTGTCTTATTAAAAAGTCTTTTTTCCTTTTTTGTTTTTGGGCCACACCCAGTGATGCTTAGGGGTTACTCCTGGTGATCCGCTCAGAAGTCTCTCCTGGCTTGGGAGCCACATGGGATGGAATCAAAATGCGGTCTGTCCTAGGCTAGCGTGGGCAAGGCAGACACCTTACTCTTTGCACCATTGCTCTGGCCCCTTAAAATATTTTCTAACTTCTCATGTCTTTTTTGGTTGTTTAAGAATGTGTTATTAGAATGGGAGAGAGAATACAGCAGGTAAGGCACTTACCTTGCACGAGTCCAAACCAGGTTCTAATCGCTGGTACCCATGTCTCACTACCAGTATGGTTCCAAGCTTATAAGGAATGATTCGTGGGGTAAAGCCAAGAGTAAGCTGAGTGTGGACTCTAACCCAACCCCCAAACCTATCTCAGGTCAAATACTCCCCCAAATCTAAGAACAAAAAGCATAATACTAATTTATACATATTTGTAGATGTCTCAGTTTTATTGCTATTACTGTTTATTTTTCTCATTTCATTCTATTATGAAATCCTCGTACGCTTTCAATCTTTAAAAACTTAGACTTGCTCTGAGACCTAACATATGACCGATCTGGAGTATGCAGCATTTGCATGTGAGCAGAATATATATTTTGTTTTTGTTGGGAATTTTGAAGTGTTTTGTATGTTGGTTGGGTCTGGTTGGGTCAAGTTATTTATAATATTCAAGGTATCTGTTTCATAATTGGCTTATTCTATTTAGTCTATTTATTCTGTTTTGTATTATTTTGTTTTAAAAGCATGGTATTGCCTGCATGTGTGTGGGAAAGAAAAATTCTCCCTGCTTGGAGAGGTCAAGTGGAAAACAATATGTACATTTCTCAAAAACCTACTAATTAAGCTTTCATATAGCCAAGCAATTTTGCTTCTCAGAATCAAACCCAAGGCCCAAATACCAAACACACTTTGGAAAAGGCATCTGTGTCTCATGTTCATTACAGCACTATTTACAATAGACAAAGTCTAGAACTAACCCAAATATTCAAGAAGAAATAACTGGATAAAAAATTGTGGTATATAGATAACATAATGTAATGAATACTACTCAGCTCTAAGAAATGATGGCAATTTGCCATCAGCTGGGTGGAACCAGAGAGCATAATGCTGAGGAAAGTAAGTCAGAAGGAGAGGGAAAATATCAGATGATCTCTCTCTCTTATGTGTGAGATACAAAGAAATGTAGTAAGGGAACAACAAACGGCCTAAGGCAAAAGAACCAAGATTGACTTTAATAACCAATCAGAACTGTACCTTCAGATGATGAATTAATAAAAGTTAAATATTGTTCTGTCTTTGCTATAGTAATGTTATGGGCCCTTGATCTCAGTGTTTAGCAAAATAAGTATGAAATTTTGGTTCTATGAAAGTTTTATTTCATAATATCAGGTGGGTCCACATGAGTTCCTTGTATTTCTCCTAAGATCATATAGTAGAAGACTAAAGACAGTATGTCAACAAAAATAATATAAAATGTTTAGAGTGGTTTTCTTAGATTACACCAGCTAACACTTCAGTGGCCTAAGCAAGTCAAAAGGCTTGGGGCCAGAGAGACACTACAGGGGTCAGGCACTTGCCTTACATGCTGATGACCTTGGTTTAATCCCTGCCATCTGGACTTGAACATTGCTAGAAATGAGACCTGAATGCAGGTCAACACAAAAAGTCCTCCACACCCCACACCCCAAGTCCCAAAAAGCCAAGTCATAAAACTAAAGTCAACAGAGAGAAAAGCTCCTTCCAGAGTAAACTGTTGAACAAAAAAAAACTCTATCAATTAAAGTCTAGCTAAAAAATAATAAGGGGCAAACTGGCAAGTTAAAAATAATTAAATTAAAATGGAGAGACTACTATGCTATTTTTTGACTGTTGTCTGTTATTTGGACCATACCTAGTGGTGCTCAGGGGCTACTCTCTGATGCACGGATGGACATATGATTCCAGGGATCAAATTTGGATCCTCTTGCATGCAAAGCAAGCACTCCAGCATTATAGCTATCATTCTGGTCTCTAAAGGACAACTTTGGAGTTCAGATCTTTATTCTTCACAGCATAACAATGTGTTCTTTTATATAGTGACTGTAATAATGAAATCAGTAGAAATTAAGAATTCTTACTAAAGGACATAAAAGTTGACAATCTCCTATAAGCCCCCAATTTTAGGACATTTTATTAGTTAAAAAAATATCCTCAAGTCTACTATTATATAAGAAAAGAATAGGGGCTGGAACAATAGCACAAAATGATAGGGTGTTTGCTTAGTATGCATCTGACCTGGGTTTGATCCCCACATTCACTGAGCCTGACAAAAATGATTTTTCGGTAACTCCTGAGTGCCTCCGGGTATGGCCCAAAACAAAAACAAAAACAAAAACAAAATAATAATCACAGGCTACAGAAGATAATAACAGGTCCCTAGGGCTGTTGTTCACTATTCAGAAGCTATTTTTTGGCTTGCACAGATACACATCTCTTCCACACATCTCTTCCATTTCAAGTTTTCATTATGCCAAAATCTTGTGATTCTAAGTGTTAAGAACTAATGTCATGACTTTCAGTGATGACATAAAATTTTTGCTTAAAAATGGCCTCATTTAAAAAAATGGCTTCATTTGGGATTGGAGAGATAGTAGAGCAGGCACAGCATTTGCCTTGCATGTGGTCAACCTGGATTCAATCCCTGGCATCCCATATAGGACCCTGAGGAGTAATTTCCTGAGGACAGAGACAGGAGTAAGCTCTGAGTACAGCTGGGTGTGTCTCAAATAAAATAAGAAAACTATTTCATTTGTTCTTCATGTCTTTATATGGACTTAAACTTTTTTTTTAATTTTTTTTGTTTGTTTTTGGGTCACACATGGCAGTTCTCAGGGGTTACTCCTGGTTCTATACCAGAAATGCTCCTGGCAGGCTCGGGGCACCATATGGGATGCCAGGATTCGAACCAAAGACCTTCTTCATGGAAGGCAAATGCCCTACCTCCATGTTACCTCTCCGGCCTTAAACTTTGTTTTTTAACATGTGGGAATTGTAATGTCATGTATATTTTTTATATTCCTTACATACAAATTTGAACAGGCAGTACATAAAGAAAAATTGCTTATGGCTTTAAAAAATTAAAGATAAGAAATAAATTCAGGGGGCCGGGCGGTGGCGCTGGAGGTAAGGTGCCTGCCTTGCCTTGTGCTAACCTAGGACGAACCGCGGTTCGATCCTCTGGTTCCCCATATGGTCCCCCGTTCCTGCCAGGAGCGACTTCTGAGTGAATAGCCAGGAGTAACCCCTGAGCGTCACCGGGTATGGCCCAAAAACCAAAAACCAAAAAAAAAAAAAAAAAAAAAAAAAAGAAATAAATTCAAATTAAAAAACTAGCAACTTTTACAATGTGAAAGAATATATTTTAAAAGTACACCATATTTATACATACTAGAGATTTTTTTTTTTTTTTGGGTTTTTGAGCCACACCCGGCGGCAGTGCTCAGGGGTTACTCCTGGCTATCTGCTCAGAAATAGCTCCTGGCTGGCACGGGGGACCATATGGGACACCAGGATTAGAATCAACCACCTTAGGTCCTGGGTCGGCTGTTTGCAAGGCAAACGCCGCTGTGCTATTTCTCCGGCCCCCATACTAGTGATTTTAATGCAGAATTATGAATCTTTAAAGCCATGCAAAAGCTTTTCTGATTTGGGCTTGGAGTATGTTAAAACAGATGAAGCAACGGGTATTCCTTCAATGACTAATTAAACTGATTCCAATGCACTCTTGACTCCTTTGGAGTTTAATTCTACCTCCTTAAACTTCATCTTGTTACTTATGAAATTCTCTGGCTTAAAGCAGCAGTAAAATGTTATAGATACTTTACCTGTTTCCAACTAGAAAGTAAAGTGAAAGACAACAATATTGAAATTAGAGACTTAGAAATGTGGGTATTACTGGCTCTGGGAGTGGAGATGTAGGGGCGCAGATAAAACCATCTGGAGTTGTGATGACCTTAGGTGCATTTGCTTATACTCATTTTTGTTTGCTTAAAGAAAGTAGATTCCCTTAAAGGTTGGTAATTTTTTTTTTAAATCGGTCAGTTCGTATGGGCACCTCAATAAATGAGATTTGTAGTTCATTGTCAAACACTAACTTATCAGATCTATAAAAGTTCCAGGTATGACAAGTGATTTATAACTCAACTGATCCTATCTATATTGAATAATCTGATCCCATATGGATCTAAAACTTTTATAGATCACTATATTTAAAAATCATTAAAAAATATAGGAGCCTATAACTAGAGGTACTTAGAATTTACTCCTGACTCTATGCATAAGGACTACTCTTGGCAATGCTCAAGGAACCATATGGGGGACTGGGGATGGAATGTGGGTCAGTTATGTGCAAAGCAAATGCCCTACCTGATGTTTGAGATCCTAGATGATAATTTTTATTTATTCTATTTTAGTTTTTTTTTTTTTTTAGTTTTTTGGCCACACCCAGCAGTGCTCAAGGGTTACTCTT
>PVKC010002413.1:0-43610 GCA_004027635.1 Crocidura indochinensis
TGGGTCACACCTGGCAGTGCTCAGGGGTTACTCCTGGCTCCATGCTCAGAAATTGCTCCTGGCAGGCACGGGGGACCATATGGGGCACCGGGATTTGAACCGATGGCCTTTTGCATGAAAGGCAAACACTTTACCTCCATGCTATCTCCCGGGCCCCGAAATTCTAACTTTTGTCTTGAAGAGCTATCAGTTCACAACCTCATCAACCTTGCCAGAGTTCAAATTTTGAAAAAGTAAGCAAAGTAAAGGTGGCTGTGCTTTACTTTTTTTAAATGCCACAAATATACCTACATTGGAACTCGATTTTGAAGAGAGGAGACTTGCTGGGTTTATTTGTTGCAGAGAAAGCAACTCCAATCAACTGGTAGAGACCAGAGAAAGGAAGAGTTTAACTTAGATCCCCCCCTCAAGAAAAGTTTTTCTAAATTTTTTTTATATGTGAGGTGCCTCATAAAGTAGCCTCCCCTCATTCCCATCACCACTAATGTAAGCAGCAAACAGAAAAACAGATGTTTTTAAAGATGAATTTAAAGAAAGTAATGTGAACAATAATAAATTTGAACATCTAAAGATGTGCTGGATCAACTTTAAACAAAATTGACATTACACTCAATACAAGAGACATCCAGGTCAAAATAAAATGTGTAGTAATTTTGCTCTAGGATCTCTTCTCTATTTTAGACTCTAAATAAAACTGTACATTCATAAACCTTAGGTCTTTACTTTATATTTCAAGGGCTACATTCTTCCAATGCATACCTTTAAATAACTTACTGGCTTACTCTAAGGGCCAGACATTTTAATATAGCAACATTTTTTTTTGAATGACTGGGGGTAATATCATGGGTAAGAATGTTGAATTTCCCCACTAATTATTTCTTAAAGAAAAGAGAATATTGAGAAGACTTAATTGGAAGCCTACAAGGCGCACACCACTAGCAATCCCAGAATACTTTGAGCTGTAGTTAGCAGGCCTAGATGATCACAACTTGGATATTTCAGTGTTTCTAAGCAAAGCTGGAATGTGTGGCTCTGATTTGTTTTCCAGCTGGAAATGTTACAGAAAAGGCAAGATTTCTACTTTAGAGTGTCTTGTTGTATCCTGCCTCTGCTTGGCAGCTTTGGCCTGACAGTCATGAACATCCCCTTCTGCTGGGCTCAGAGATCCAAATGAGTCATTTTGAATGAGCCCCAGCAATAATCACGAGCCTTCCCAGCAACTGATAAGCCCACCTTCATGCCAGTTCCAGATGTTTTTATGTCTGTGATAGTGAAAGGGGTTGCCATTTGGAAAAAAGTAAGAAACAAGTTCTAGAAAAGACAGGAAAGGATTAAGTGCTTATTTTGCTAGTAGTCGACCCAAGTTAGATTCCTGATTCTGTATATGGTCCCCCAACACTGCCAGGCATGGCTCTGAACACAGAACCAGGAGTAGTCTTTGAACACTGTTGACTGTGGCACAACTTCCTCCCTCTACACACACACACACACACACACACACACACACACACACACACACACACACACACACGAGAAGAGAGAATAGAATAAAGGTAAACTTTTCAGGCACTTAATGATATGAAATGACATAAAGACCCTCCGTCTTTATATCTTTTTATCTCCCCACTTGCCTATTAGAAGTCTTTTGTGCTAATATGTTATATTCCTCTTATTTTCCCTTTGAGTAAACCTAAGTGTTTTCTACTAAAAGTAAGAGAGGAATCTATTAACAATCAATAGTGGTTACCTTCCACAGTCAGAGTATAACCTCTCCTTCAGCAAAAATTCTTTCTAACTTTTTTGTGTGCCCTCAGGGTTTGGCAAAGAGTAGATGGTCCACACCCAGTTAGCAGTTAGGAAAAAACTGGTAGTTATAGGAATAATCATTATTATGGGATTGTTGATGGTTTTTTTGGAGATTATTTATCAGAAGTAAAGAGGGAAGAACTGCTGAAAGGAAAGAGGTAAATTTTGAGGGGAAAGTAAATTTAGTCATGACTCATCAAAGGCAGTCAAGACTACACAGCAGATAATGGTAAACAACTGGAGAGGCTGGAGAGAAAGAAAGAGGATGTTAAGACTAAAGCTTTCATAGAGAAAATGTTTAAAAATATTTAGAGATGTTCCATGGAGTAAATATAGATTATACAAAGCTAAGTATGGAACCAGGTCACAGTTCTAAAACCAAAAAAATAAGCTCTTTCTAAATAGACTTATATATATATCAGTTATGACTAAGCAATTGAGTTCAAGGCAAGGAAAGATGATGTGATCTTGGACATTCTGATTGAACTCTGGCATCTCAATGGAGGGAAGAAGAAAGTATGGCATTTGTCGAAAATAATGACATTTTTAATGCTTCATTAAAAACTTGGGGCCTGGCGGTGGCACTGGAGATAAGGTGCCTGCGCTAACCTAGGACGGACCGCAGTTTGATCCCCCGGTTCCCCATATGGTCCCCTGTGCCTGCCAGGAGCGACTTCTGAGTGAATAGCCAGGAGTAACCCCTGAGCATCACCGGGTGTGGCCCAAAAACTAATATATATATATATATATATATATATATATATATATATATATAATTACATTTCAGTGAAGGCATTTTCAATGCAAGCCATTTGGGTGGTGCTAGAATCAATGGATCTACCTTCAAGGTTCCCACCAATGTCAACAGGAGAGCCAAACTGAAATATCTTATTGTCATCTTTGATCCTTTAAAGCCAGCCTCATCTCTGAAGCTTTCAGAACATCTATCAATAATGAGAAAACAATTCCCAAAAGTTTCTGCACAAAGACACATGACCAGTGAGAGTCAATGTCCATCTCTGAACAACAACCTGAAACTGAATAGAGCATAAGAAGAGGATGGCAGTAACAGGGCAGCCTTTGTACATTGTTTGCCAGGGAAGGTATGTGCTTTTAAGTCATTAATGTATTTCCCAGGCAATCAATGCAGTTGCAAGCCACTCAACAATACTAGTTTCTTTCTGGAACCTCGATGTCATTGACATACTAGTAAGATTCCAGAAATAGAAGTTCATAGGCTCATTTATTAAAAAAAATAAGTCTATGAATTATTTAGAAAAATCTTACAGCAGGGCAAAATTCATCTGCCATGACAGATGTATTTATAACAACTAAAGAACAATCTAGGTCCATGAGAGTTACTGAAAAGAAAGTCATGAGGGGAGGAAGATGTGGCTCAAATAGCAATGTACATTTCTAGTGTGTAGTACCTAGTTTAATCCTTGAAACTTCAAGCCCCCCACCCACCATCACCACCCTGTGTGTCCCTCAACAAGTGCCAATGGTTATGGACCCTATATATGAAAGTACTAAAGAGCAGAAATTTTTTGAGGAACACCAATAAGAAATGAACCCATTAAATGTTGCTTCTAGGTAAAATGAACAGACTTGGTTCTCTTCCCCACTGGACCACAAATTTGCCATTAGGAATCAGGAAAAACTTCATGCCAATGAAAGAAAGGTATCCCCTCATACAGTCCCTTCTGGTAACAATTAAACCTTGTTCAAAAGAATATTCAAATATTGAAGTGAATGCAGAATGCAAAGCTAAAGGATTATTATAATTTAAGGGAAAGTTCTTTTGTAGGATAAAAACTAAATAATGATGTCAGATGCTCTAAGAAGAAAAACAGAAAATCTTTTTGAATGTTTCCAGACAAAGAAAACAGCTTCAAATCATTTGTCTTCTAAACAACATCTATTACCTTGAAAAGAGTCTGCCAATTTGTCTTCAAAACAACCCTATTTATCACTTGAAAATACAGGCAATATGGCTGCAGACTCTTGACTCTGAGATTCTCATCCCCTTCCTCCCTTCCCAGTTCTGTAAACAGAAGTGGGTGAGTAACTGCTGGCAAGAGAATAGACAGAAGAAGTGCCAGATCCTGCTGCACCACTATCCCCTCTCACACACTCCCCAAATCCTTCTGCGATTTGTATGGTGAGACCATGTCAAGACATCAAAAAAGGTGTTTTTTATATGCAATACTATTTTCCTGTTCTCTTCAACATTCTTGCTAATTTATTTTTTTCCATAAATGAGTATTGGAGAAAAAAAGTATACACATTGTTGCCTCCCTGGTTCTGAGAAAAGTAGGCAGTTCCATGATGGTATGGGGGCAGCTCACCTTTCGATAGAAAGTGGCAGGGAATAGAGAGCTATAGGTCTAAGAGGAATTGCTGGAAAAATAGCTGGACTCTGCCCCTGCAAAGACCACCTGCTCCAATTTATTCGTCTATTTGGCAAAATTTGCACTGAATTTCTCACTCACTTTTTTCCCCACTCTGAAGCTTCCCTTCATTTTCTCAGTAAACATAATCACCCATTTCTCAGATCAAAAACTCTATCACTTGAAACTTGGCTCTGAAAATTTGACACTAACCAATATCAGTTTTCAAAAGCTCTCTGAAAAAATAAAATGGATTATTCAGGAACATTCTGTAAATGGAAAATATTGCATATACCAAGTCTGAAGCAATCCAGGACATTTTAAACCAGAAAGCAGATGGAATGAGAGCAATATAAATTAGTGAAACTGTATTTTGCCAACTTAAAAGTGACTCACTCCAAGCAGAACTTCTCTCTTACTTGTTGATTGCATATATATTTGTTTTTAATTACTCCTGAATACAGTTTGGTGAAAGATTTGGAGTTAGAATCACAGAATCTAAAGGTCTAAAGAACAGCAAATCTGACTGAGCCACCCACGGTTTACCAGTCTAACAGACAGGTACATAAAATATATGCAAGGATTTATATGGAAATATATACACTAAGTCAGCTAATAACAAACAATGCATGTGGACAGGTTTCAATTTTTATATTTTATGAGTTTTATGTTGTGATGCTGGAGGACTCCGGGGTCACTCACAGCGATGTCATACTAGGCAGTTGGACAATCAGGTGACAAAGAAGGAATACTATCATGCAGTACTGGTACCTAAAATCAAGGCTTCAACATGCTAGGAATATGCCTCATCCTTTGAAATCACATCCAGTCCCAGTTTGTGAGACTTATTAATTTACTTGGAGCAGCACACCACACCTGGTAGGACTCAGGACATATTCTTGGTCCTGTGCTCAATCATCACTCCAGGTGGTACTTGGGGGTTGTGATATTATGGGCTGTGGGGGATTGAATTTGGGTAATTCATGTGCAAGGCAAGTGTTTTATCTTCTATACTATGGCTTCAACCTCAAAAAAGAGTTTAAAGAAAGAAATGTGTTTTTTCAAAAGTTAAATAAATGCAAATATAAAGCACATGAAATGCTGAATAGCATGCAGAATTTGATAAGCAGGGCTTCATAATCTGATCTCTCATCATCCAGACTACATTGCTACTGCCCCAGAAATATTTAGGTCTCTAATTGTCAGTGTCAAATCCTTAATGCTGACTCAATCCACTCTTGGATATCATTTCAAGGATCTGGAAGGTTTGTCTAAATTACAAATATGGTGGACTGAATTAGCTCGATCACCGGGACTTATTTATGAAGAAAGAAGAAGCTGATGCTAAAGTGTTGCTGTGCAAACTCATTTATGACTAAGAAAAATCCAATGTGACTAGGTGAATTCCCCTTTCTCTATTTTCCTGCCACGGTGCTCTATTTCTGAGCCATTTCCTAGATCTCATTGGCCATGAATGGTATGGCATGAACTGCAAGTTCTATGTAACCAAGGCAGACTCAGGAAACTCAATGTCTGTCAATACCAACAAATGACTTCCCAGTCCACTGCCCAGCATCTGTTGGGACAAAGTATCTTGCTCAATGACTGAAGTCATAACATCTCAGGTTTTCAAAGCTCCAGTTTTCGATGAAGCACTCTAGTTATGGAAGATGATGTTGGAATTAAGATTTCCTCTGTAGCTGCAATTTCTCTTCCCAATCACATCAATGTTGGGGAGCCTAGAGCTGCCTTCCCTTGCTCACCCAGGAGTCCCTTCAAGGTGGTTTGCTGTAGTCTCATTTTTTCCTTAACACGTGTGACCTCTACACTCTTTTATCTCTACCACAAGATGTCTTCAGAGTCCTTGCCCAACTTGAGAACTTGCAACAGCTGTTTAAATCAGGTAGAAAGGCTTAGGGAGAAATTCACATCTGGAAGTAGGTTTAATTTTACATGCAAGTAAAGGATGATATTGCAGTGACAGGGAATGCAAGCTAGAGACATCTGTTCAGCATTTGAACATGCCACCGCCAAGACACACTGCAGGGTGAGGGAGAAGGAAGGTATAGGAATTGGGAAGAGAGGCCAGGGAAGGCTCCTAAATACAGGCTCAAAGACGGTCCTCACCTACAGAGGGAAGAAAGGGAGACAAACTTGGAACATAAAATTGGCTAAAGGAACCCCAGCAGTTATGAGCCTATACCCTGACATCACAACAAGGTGATAGGAGCCAGAATCCTGCTTCCATCCTTTTTCCTCCCTGTCAAGCTATGAAGAAGTGGAACCCCAGCAACAAAAAGTAGAAACCGCTTTTTTTCCCCCAGGATCTATGTGCAAGGTCTCATTACTGTGTCCAGACAATGCAAGGAGTAGACTCCACTTCATTTGTAAATCAGGTAAGTTAACATGATCAGAGGTTACTCCTGGCTTTACATTTAGAAATTACTCCTGGCAGCCTCTGGGGAATGCCCTATATGCTGCACTATTGCACCGGCCCCTCATGACCTATTCTGAATCCTACAATTATAATTTTTGGAGGTGAAAAATTTAGGGCCATACCTAGTGGTGTTCAGGGAACACTTCTGGCTTTGCGTACATCGATTAACCCTGGTGGTGATAGGGGAGCCATAGGCGGTGACAGGGACCAAACCCAGATTGGGGGATCAAATCCAAGCCTTCCCTGGTTAAAGTAAGTAAGTGCCTTACACACCTTTATTCTGGATCTGATAAAAATTCTGCTCTGTTTGGTGAACATATTTTCTCCGAACCTTTGTCCTTCAGGGTTCAATCTGCTTTGGAATCTGGAGCACTTTCCCCCATAGGAGCTTTCTAGATAGCAGCTCAGCATTCACATGGCCCTTCTTTCCAGGCTTGTTCTCCCCATTACAAGCCTCTCTACTTATGAAATGCAATGAAATGGAACTATCATCTGGGTCAAAAGCCTCAGCACTATGTGGGACTGAACCCATAGCAGCTTCCTGTCATGTCCAAGAGAGGGTGTGGTTGTGAAGTATAAATATAACCACTTCTATCTACCTCAAAGGACAGTAAAGAAAAGTTGATAAAATATATTCTCCATCATTTTGCACACCTCCAGTGCTTTGCTTTTTTTTGTTTGTTTGTTTTGGTTTGGTTTTGGTTTTGTTTTTTGGGCCACACCCGGCGGTGCTCAGGCACCAGGGACCACATAGGATTCGAACCAACCACCTTTGGTCCTGGATCGGCTGCTTTCAAGGCAAATGCCGCTATGCTATCTTTCTGGGCCCCTCCAGTGCTTTTTTTATAGGTACTAATACATCATACTTACCTGGAAGCAGAGATACCATGGCCATGAAGGTGGTTTTCTCAGGGTGAGGCTTATCCATTGTACTCAGAATGAGCTGACTTTTGCAATTTCCTCAAACGTAGAAGACTCGACTGCATAATTTGTGGTCATGGGGGATTGTGTTCTCACTCTCCCCTTAAAAAAATAAAAATAATAGGGCCAGAGTAGTGGCGCAAACGGTAAGGAGTCTGCCTTGCCCATGCTAGCCTAGGATAGATCATGGTTCATCCCATAGTCGGGAGCAATTTCTGAGCACATAGCCAGGAGTAACCCCTGAGTGTCACCGGGTGAGGCCCCAAAACAAAATAATAATAATAATAAACACTAATATTTTAATCTCATGTTGTTTGTCTTTTACGTTTGAAGCTTAAGTAAAATTTGAGCTGCAAGAGTGAGAGATGCAAACTTTCTATTCTGCCATTCTTCTAGTTTTAAGCAAAAACTGAAAAAGAAAAGAAAAGAAAAGAAAATCCCAAGAAGTCCATTTTTAAACTTCTGCTTATGTAACAGGAGCTTGTGAATTGCTCCAGAATTTAATTGAAGGAAAAGTGACTGTAGGGGAATTGCTTGGAGAATCGCCAGCAGGGTTTTAACAGCTGGAAGTTGAAAAGTGATTAATTTTGACAGCAATAAAAGCCTCATGTTCATACGTAATTATGCTTAGATTTGTGGGCTGCTGGAAATTTTTTTTTCCTATACACTATTAACCTTTTGCTGTCCAAATTAGAATTTAAATCCTTTAAATGAGTTCCAGTTTCTAGAGTGAATAATAATTTGTTTTCAATGACTCTGACTTGTGTCAAGATAAGAGAAACTTTGAGGGGGAAAGTGTTGAATAATGACTGTAGGCTCAGATAATCTTCTGAGTATTGAGTATTTTTAGAAGTTGATAGAAGTTGAGACATCTCATTTTAACCTCTACAGCAATAATAGCAACAGAAAGGCTTCAGACAGAAGGCATTCAGGACCAAAAAATAGGGGAGAGGGTATTATGATATTCAAGTAGGTCAATGTCAGCCCTTCAACTCAGGTAAGTTCCTAGTATAGGAAACTGAGACAAATCTGTAAGTGATGCTATGATGCTATTTCAAAAACACCACATCCATTAAGTAAAGTCACGAATTGAACTATATCTATAGAGTAATGTTGCTAATTAGTTTTAAAAACTTGGGTGACTCACATAATTTCTCCATGACTTTTCTGTTCTCCACAGAGGAAGAGAAAAAAAAAAAGAAGTAAATCATTTAGACGATCCTCCTAGCTCTGGAATCTAATTATTTTAAATCACCTTCTATAAGATGAGTCACATTTAGAATTTCTCTTCTCTTAATTATTTACCATTCATGTGCTAACTAGTTTGACCAGACAATGTGAAGTATGATTGGATTAACTAGAAATAACTAACAGCTAATAGTAGAAACTTTAACACTTTCCTAAGCATGATCCTAAGATCTTTGTGAATTTATTATTTTATATTCATTCAACTACTCTATGATACATAGACCTTATAAGTCTTTGACTATATTATCCAATTTTATAGAAACTGAGAAAATAAATGGGTTTCATGATTTTCCAAAATGAACAGTTACCTAGTGGGAAAGCAAAAACTCAAGGACTCTAAAAGTGGTATTATTCCCAAGAAAACACTTATTATTCTAGACATAGTTTGTGGCATTATGATGAAATAAACCTAAACTTAAGGGGAAAAAACTATTTAGTATTATCTCTTCTTTTTTCTTTTTTTCTTTTTACTTACAACATAGAAAATCCACAACTTCATTCTGGCTTCCTTTATTCTAAAAGGCAAGTGTTGTTTAAATCAGTGGTTCGCTATGTGGTACCTGAGTCATTACATGAGCATCAATATTACCCTGGAACTCACTGGTAATGAAAATCCTTGGACCTCACCCTAAATCAGAAATTTTAGGTTCCCTTCTGTTTTTAACAAGCTCTCAAAATACTCCCAATTAGAGACAAAAATTTGAGAACAAATGACCAAAGTGATCACTAACTTGCCATCAGATTCTCATATGAATGTCTGACTTCAAGGAGCTGGGTTTCACAGTGCAGTGGTTTTACTATATGTAAATTCTCCTTCTCTGAAAAATCACACACTTGGGCCTCTGTATATAGAGGAAAGGATACCTAGATGTTTGCTTATTAGAATCATTTAGTCTTCAGTAATTATCAGAGTCTTATAAAATGAAAAGGCAGAAAGGAGTCATATACCTAATCAGAACAATGCTATTTCAAACAATTTGTTCCTTCAAGCAAAAGCAGAAGACTGAAGTCTTCAACCAGAGCCTCAATAATCAGTGTTCTGAGTCCAATGCCACGCACCACATGGGAGCTTAATGAATACTTGTTTCCTGAGGCCACTGACATCCAAGCCTTTATTAGCAGCCTGGAGGATTTGGCCTTGGTGGCTCCCATATTCCCAACAGTGCCAACACCCAAGGCTATCCTCCTCTGAGTCCAGAAGGCAGCAACAGCAATCTTGGAAAGGATGTTAGATTTACCCCTTAATATAACATGGATTGCCATAAAGTACTTGCAAATAAACATAACTCAGAAGCCTGGACATGTCACAAGAGATCATTCCAAGGCAAATAAGCACCATATTTAAGTGGCCCTCTCACTAGTATTCTTCAAAAACAGTTTGTTTTTGAATAAAAAACATTAGAAATAGAAAATATTCTCAGAATAGCAGAGGAAAATCTATGAGTTATTGAATGGACTATGGTATAAATAAATACCCAATACTTCACCCACAATAAATTTGCCTATCAAAACCACATGTTAGGGAAACTCATGCTGATATGCAAAACTTTGAAGTGCAGAAGCGCACAGATCCAGGATTTTAATTCCTATTATTTCTCTAACATAAGCTGTTCTTTGTAGATTAATTTTTTTAAAAGATAGCTGAGAAAATACAAAGAATGGAAAAATGGGAGAGGAGACATAATAGGGACTAATAGAGGATTTGGAACATTGTAGAGGTGGTGAAGATGCATTAACTTTGTACATTAATATTATAAGCTTTAATACTATTATAAAAATGTTACCTAATGGCAATTAAAATAATAAGATACAACTTAACAGAATGAACATCTATCAAGGCCTTAATAAACTTTCTGCAATTGTATTAATAACTTCATTAGAGATACAATAATTTTAGCAAATGTGCTTACTACTGTACTTTTATTTTTTTTCTCCTTCTATTTTTAAACTTTGCTTTCTTTTTTTAATTTAATCACCATGTTTACAAAAATTTTCATACTAGGGCTTCATCATAGAATATACACCACCCTTCACCAGTTTGCTTTCCCATCACAAATATCTTCCCATTTCCCTACCCCATCCCAATACCCTGCCTGTCTGTCAGACAGGCATTCTGCCTCTCTCTCTCTATATCATTGTCATGGTAGATGTCATTATGGTTAGTTCTCCAGCTTCACTCAACACTCTTTATGGCAAGCTTCATGCCATGAGCTGGTCCTCCAGCATACAAGTCTATTGTCTCTGCATATTATTGCCAGACTATCTTTTATTCTTCCTTTATCTTGCAGATAAGTCAAACTATTCTATATCTATTTCTATCCCTCTGCCTCAGTTCACTCAGCACAAAATCTCCATGTATATCCATGTACAAGCAAATTCTATGACTTCATTTTTCATAGTATTCCATTGCATAGTATTTCATTACATAAATGTACAACAGTTTTTTAGCCACTCATTTGTTGACAGGCACCTGGGTTGTTCCCAAATTCCGGCTATTGTAAAATACAGCTGCAATAAACATAGGGGAGCAAAGGGTATTTTTGTATTGTGTTTTTGTGTTCATAAAGTATAACCATGGAATTGGTATTGCTGTATCAGACAGGAGCTCAATTATCAATTTTTTAAAGAATATCCATATTTTTTCCCAGAAATAGATGAGATGGCATTCCTGCCAGCAGTGAATGAGAATTCCTTTCTCCCTGCACCCTTATCAGCCATGGCTGTACTTTTTATTTTTTATGTGTGCCAGTTTCTTTGGTGTGAGATGATGCTTTATTGTTGTTTTGATTTGCATCTCCTTGATGACTAGTGGTGTGAGCATTTTTTCATGTGCCTTTTGACCATCTGCATTTCTTCTTTGAGGAGATGTCTGTTCATTTCTTCTCCCCTTTCAAGTAACAGTTAAATTTTTTTCTTGTTAAGTCCTGTTTGTATTATATATCTTGGATATTATCCACTTATCAAATGAGTTTTGGATGAATAGTTTCTTCCATCATTGGGTGGCCTTTGTATCCTAGTCACTGTCTCCTTTGAAGTACAGAAGCTTCTCAGTTTAATATAATACTATTTGTTTGTCTCTACTTCCACTTGGTTGGACAATGGTGTTTCCTCCTTGAAATACCTCTTTTAGTCTCAATGTCATAGTGTTTTACCTATTTTATCGTCTATATATCTTAAAGTTTCAGGTATGATATCAAACCATTTTTCACTTTTGTGCATAGTATTAGATAGAGGTATATGTTCATTTTGTTGGGTTTTTTTTTTTTGCACTTGTTTGACCAGTTGTCCAATAACACTTTTTTTTTTAATATTTTTGTTGTTTGTATTTTGTATGTTTTTAAAATAATGTCTTTATTTAAGCATCATGATTATAAGTATGTTTGTAGTTGGATTTTAGTTATTATAAAAAGGATACTCTCCTTCACCAGTGCAACCTTCCCACCACCAATAACCCCTATCCCCCTCCCCCCCAAGCCCGTCTGTACTGGAGACAGGAATTCTACTTCTCTCACTCACTACCATTGTCATGATACTTGGTTATTTTTCTAATTGCACTCACCACTCTTTGTGGTAAACTTCATATCGTGGTCAGTCCTTTCAGCCCTCATCTCTATTGTCTCTGTGTATTATTACACTAATGTCTTTTATTTTTCTTAAATTCTATGGATGCATGAGACTATTCCTTTTGTGTGTGTGTGTGTGTGTGTGTGTCTGATTTATTTCATTAAGCATAATAGTTTTCATGTCCATCCATTTATAGGAAAATTTCATGACTTCATCTTTCCTGATGGCTGCATAGTATTCCATTGTGTATATGTACCACAGTTTCTTTAATTATTCATCTGTTGTGGGGCATCTGGGTTGTTTCCAAATTCTGACTATTCTAAATGTTGCTGCAATAAATATAGGCAACACCACTTGTTGAAGGGGTTTTCCTGATTTGTTTTGCATTTCTTGCCCCTTTATAAAAGATTAATTGATTATATTTCTGGGCTTCATTTTCTGAATACTCGTCTATTTCATTGATCTGATTGTCTATCTTTATTCCAGTACTTTATTCCAATGCTGTTTTGATGACTGTTGCTTTGTAATACAACTTAAAGTTGGGAAATGTGATGCCTTCCATCTTCTTTTTTTCTAAGAATTGCTTTATCAATTTGTGGGTGTTTGTTCTTCCAAGTGAATTTCAGGATCCATTTCTTTGTAGAATGCCATGGGAATCCTTTGAGGGATTGCATTAAACTTGTACAATGCTTTGAGGAGTATTACCATTTTAATAATGTTGATCCTTTCAATCATGTTCAGGATATATGTCTCCATTTTGTTGTGTCATTTTTTATGTCTTTTTTTTTTTGTTTTATTTATTTATTTGGGGGGGGTTCGGGCCACACCCATTTGATGCTCAGGGGTTACTCCTGGCTAAGTGCTCAGAAATTGCCCCTGGTTTGGGGGGACCATATGGGATGCCGGGGGATTGAACCGCGGTCCTTCCTTGACTAGCGCTTACAAGGCAGACACCTTACCTCTAGTGCCACCATTATACTGTTTTCAGGAATCTTTTGATTTCTTCTTTGATTTCATTTCTGACCCACTGTTTGTTCAGTAGCGATTTATTTAATTTCCAGGTGTTTTTTTTCTCTGTGTCTTTTTGTGATTCACTTCTAATTTCAGTGTATAATGATCTGAGGAGGTAGATCTTACAGTTTCTACCTCTTGATTTTGTGAAGTATGTTTTATGGTCCAGCATGTTATCTATCTTGGAGAATAGCCAATTTACAATGGAGGAGAAAGTGTATTCTGTTTTCTTCCATTTCTTCCTTCAGAGTTACTATGTTCTTGTTGGATTTTAGCCTACTTGACCTATGAATGTGTAGCAGGGCAATGTTAAAATTTCCTACTATTATTGTATTGCTATTGATGTCTTTCTTCAAATCTGTCAGCAATTGTTTAAAACATTTTCTGATCCTCATTCGGTGCATATATGTTTATGTATGTAGTTTCTTCCTGGTGCAAATATTCTTTGATTTTCAAGAAGTATTGGGGCCCGGGAGATAGCATGGAGGTAAGGCATTTGCCTTTCATGCAAAAGGTCATCGGTTCGAATCCCGGTGCCCCATATGGTCCCCCGTGCCTGCCAGGAGCAATTTCTGAGCATGGAGCCAGGAGTAACCCCTGAGCACTGCCGGGTGTGACCCAAAAACCAAAAAAAAAAAAAAAGAAGTATCTCTCTCTGTTCTATATTGCCATTTTAAGTCTAAAGTCTGTGTCATCTGATATAAGTATGGACACACCAGCCTTTTTAAGAGAGTTGTTTGCTTGAATGATTGTCCTTCATACTGTGATTTTGAGTCTATGTTTGTTTTGACCAATCAGATGCATTTCTTGTAGGCAGCAGAATGTTAGTAATAGCTTTTGATCCACTGTGCCACTTTGTGTCTCTTAACTGGTGCATTTAGCCAGTTAATGTTGAGAGATGATTGTCATGGGATTTAATGTCATATTTTTATGAATTATGTGTGTTTATTGGGTTTGCCTTGCCTTAAAGTAGACCTTTCAGTTTTTTTAGGGTTGTTCTTAAGACTGTATAGTCATTCAGCTGTTGTTTATCCGTGAATCTGTGTATCTTTCCTTCAAACCTGATTGTAAGTCTGGCTGGGTTAAGTATCTTGGTGAACCATTCATTTCATTTAGTTTTGTCACTATATCCCACCACTTCCTTTGGACCTTGATGTTTGCTTTTAACAAATCTGCTGTAAACCTTAAGGATGCTCTTTTGTAAATAATTTCCTTTTTTGATCTTGCTGCCTTCAGCATTCCATCCCTATCTGTGGGGTTCATATTGTAATTAATATGTGCCTAGGGGTGTTTTTCTTTGGATCTCTTTTAGTTTGTACTCTTTGGGCATGTAGTATGTGGTTGCAAGCACTCTTTAGCACTGGGAGTTTTTTCTGCAATAATCTACTTGACTGTTGGTTTATATGAAGATTTTCTTTCTGGGCCTCTGCAACTTCACTTACTCTTATTTTATTTCTTTAAGTTTATCACAGACTTTTATTTTTATCTGTTTCCATTCTTTGATGATCTTTTCATTGTTTGATTTAAGGTTATTTTCCAGCCTCTTCTGTTGTTAGGAGTGGTTATGCAACATCTTCCAGCTCACTGATCTGTCTTCAGCAGCTGTTCCTCTGTGGTGATGCTTTCTAGTGAGGTTTTCATTTTGGCTACCAAAATTTTTTGGTTTGGAGTTTTCTTATTTCTACTTTTATGTCCTTATGATTCTTATTTCTGATTTTCTATTTTCATTCTTCGGGTTCCTTGAGCATCCTCCAAATTTCCTCTCTAAAACCTTCCTTAGAAAAGCTATGTAGGTAACTGGTACTTGTTTGGTCTTCAGATTCATCTTCTGTATTCTCAAATTATGGTTGTAATTTGCTTTCCCATAGTGTTTTTTGCAGTGTTGTGCTGGTGTACATTGATTAGGGGATAAATTCTTCTGCTTTTGTCTCTGGAAAGGTGATGTTTGTATTCTCTCAGCCAAGGAGAAGCTTAAGTGCGCCTCTCAGCTTAACTTTGTCCTTTGGAGAAGAAGGAATCTCACCTCTCTGTTTCTCGAGATTATTGCCAGCTTCAGTCTGAGATGGGATTCCTGGTGCTTTGTGTCTTTGGGTGAATGATGCCTGTGTTCCATCAGCCTTCCTTTTTGTTTTTCTATTTTACCTTTCCATTTTTTCAATAACTTTGCTCTCACTTACCTGGAAACAAGTGTATTATGATTAACTATGTCAACTGTGATATATGGTTAATTTAAATAAATTTAAATTAAAATAATAATAATAAAATAAATAAAAATAAGATAATAAAATGAAGAAACAAAAAGATAAACAAGTGAATTGTAGATTATAGAAATTAATGGAAAAAAAGATAGTGATGAAAAGTACTAAGAGAAAAGAAGCCAACTAAGGGAGATGAACTTGTTTAGAGCTTCAATTATAAAGCAGGCAAGTTCTATTCTTTAGAGGCAATTAAGCCTAGAGTTCAATATGGTACAACTCTCGTCTTTTGATTTATGAAAGTGGAAAAATCCCTACATCTATTACACACCATCCCAGAAACTTACTATTTTATACTTGGCTATAATACATATGAGAAGGACTGGATTTGCTTTACAAACCATCCCCAATTCCAAGTGTACTTAAAATGATGTGTTAGAAGAGATTTGACATTCATTTTACAAAAAATAAGCTACTCACAACTTTCCAATTCTGAGCACCTGGGTATTGCTATAATATCGTTAAAAAATCAAGCTGACATTGTGGTATTTTGGAATACACAATCCATGAAATAAAGACTGCCTTTATCTTCATCTTACAAATACCCACAGCTCATGCCCAGAAGAGATTAGAATGAAACTCACAAGCTTCAGAGTCTGTTCTCCTGGACAGCCAAGTTAATATTATTTTACTTGCCACTTAGAAATTCTTCTGGTAGTATAATAAAAAACCCAGCTAATGGTGTTCTTTAAAAATATAAATTCCTTTTTCTACTTAAAAATGAGTATGGAGAGTAGTGCTACTGGAGAAGTTGCTCACATTCTCTTTGAGAACCCATAATTTCTCTCCATTTTGCTGGTCCATAATCTTAATGTTCTTTAACTCATGGCCTAGGATTGCAATTCCAGGCATCACTTCCATTGTTGAGAGAGAAAAGGTTGAAATATTTCTCTTCTTCCGAAACTTGGTCTTTTCTTTTTAGAACCTAATCTTGTATCAATAGATATTTCCTTCTATCTTACCAGCCAAAAGAGGATCTCAGTCCACCCTTCAATGTCCTTCAAAACACAAAATTTTCTAAAGGTCAACCACAGTGAGATAACTGTGACTGGTTTTTACTAATGATATATTTTGGAACAGAAACCATCAGTTTTCTATGCTTCTGATGAAATCAGACAGCATAGGGGTGATACTCAACAGCATCTGTCATCATATTTTCCTGGGAGGTTTAAGTTGCTCCTCATTGTATACCTATGCATTAGGTATAAAGGTAATAGAACAAACTCAGCATAGTTGTCCCTGGTCTCAAGCTTCATTTGAGAGAGCTAATGTCCTATCCATGCTAAAGTAAAATCAGTCAGTTTAGTCAGTCAGGAAAAAAGGGATAGAGAATGATCGATCTCACATGTGGGACTTAAAGATTCACCACAAAGCAGCAACAAAGCTCCAAGGGAACCTAATGAGGGAACTGACCCATACAATTGAGTTGGAGGTGATGAGAAGGAAGGGTTTTGGGAAAAGGAAGTGAGTACACTTGTGAGTGATATGGTGTTGAAACTGCTATTAACTATAGAAATTAATAATACTGTAAGACACAGATTCTCAATCAATATTTTTAAATAAAAATAAATAATTTTTAAGATAAATTTAAAAAAGAAAAGAAATAAGAGGAAAAAGAATCTCAATCACCTATGGCAGAGTTAGGAAATGATTGTGAAGAGAATTCTAAGATCTAGGAGAGATCAGGCCCTACAATAACGTCCTGAGACTGAAGCAATCAGGCAAGGCCAATACATGTGCTTTAATGCAAATTTTTTTCTTACTGTTTTATGGCATTCAATATACCAAGTTAGTTTATATTCATATGTAATTAGAGTAAACTGAATTTATTCATGTCTCACTTGCAGATGGGAATAGATCAGATCAAAAAGGGAAATGACTCAAACTCACCCTGTCAGTCCCTTGACAATAGCCCTACTCTGTTTCTGTGGACTCCATGGGATTCTCACATGTGCCAACAAAACAACTTCAATCCCTTTGGGGCTGCCCCTTACCTACTTGGATTTCCCACATTGGGTTTTCTAAGGTGCTACCTAACAGCCTGGGCAAAAGCAAGGCACAGCAGCAAACAGTTCTGCCCTCTTGGCTCTCTCCTTATCCTCAAGTTCAAAGGGCCCAGAAGCAGTCTTCTTGCAGCCGCATACTTACCCTTAAACCCAAAACAAGCATCCACAGAATGATGCTGCACAGATTTAAGCACTGTTACCTATGTCAGACAAACTTCTATTTTTTCTCTTCCGAATATCACAGTTCCATATTGCATCAGACTATCTTGTCTGGCTCCTTCTTCCCTCAGGACAACTGCCTAATTCTCTCTGTTCTAGGAAATTATTCTTAGGAAAGAAACAGTCCTGTGGCCAAAAATATGCATAAGGAATCAATTACAGAGCTCTTTATAATGGTAAAGGGGGAAAAAGCTCCAAGTGTTATCAATAGACCAGTTAAATTAATTATAGCACATTCATTTTGAAGAATAAGATAGATCTAGCTAAAAAGATGAGGTAGACCTATATTTATTAATATAAAAAGAAGTTCGTGATATAGTGTAGAACTGGTGAAAAGTATGATCTCATTTTATAAAAAGAAAAACAAACACATGTGCTGGTGAGAATGTGTGTGCATTAATGTGTGCGTGCTCACATAAAGGTTATCTTCAGAAGGCAAGATAAGAGTATTTCTTACTGTCTTACTTACATCTTTCTGAACAATATGAGTGTTTTTGCATGAAGCCTGAATTGCTTCCATAATCATAAAAAAGGGGAAACTATATATGTTTGGAAAAAATTATTCTCATAATAAAATTATGATTGATGTATTCCTTTGGGAAGAACTTTGCAAAAGGTGGCTTTTGTATCCTACTCACTATTTCCTTTGAGGTGCAGAATCTTCTCAACTTAATATAGTCCCTCAATTTAGTGACATTATTTTAAAATAGGAGATCTAATAATTTACTAGAAATTCTGGATTTGCAGAAGAAAATCCTAAAATTATTAGTATCTTACATTCCTGAAACTATTATGATTCTGGTCAAAAGAATGGCACCCAATATGGCTGTTCCTGAAACTGATAAATTTTAAATTCTTGAGGAAAAAGTAGGTATGGGCAAAGGAAACACTGGCATAATTCATTTTGGATTTTTTTAAGCTTTGTCCAGTTTCTATGTGTTTGTCTCTACCTAGTAACTTTGTAAAATCTCAATGTTTAACAAATCTGGCATTTATACTTTATATTTTCCTCTCTTCGTTTGCTTATCATGTAATTTTGTAACAGTTTTTATCATAATAAAGTTCTCTTTGCATGATCAACCATAACAATCTTGGTCTTTTATAAATCTTGCTTTGGGTAGCATGCTTGTAAGAGCCCTTTTTTACTCCATGTGACATCATAATTGGGCATTCATATTTTATTTAACTTATAAATTATATAAAGGCATCTTCAAGGAGGAAACAGCACTTTCAAAACAAATGAAAGCAGAGATAAACAAATGGGACTATATAAAGCTGAGAAGATTCTGCACCTCAAAGGAAATAGTGCCTAGGATACAAAAGCCACCCACAAAATGGGAGAAACTATTCACCCAATACTCATAAGATAAGAGGCTAATATCTAAGATATGCAAGGTGCTGACAGAACTTAACAAGAAAAAAATATAACCCCATCAAAAAATGGGGAGAAGAAATGAACAGACACTTTTTCAAAGAAGAAATACAAGTGACTGGGGTCGGCGAGGTGGCGCTAGAGGTAAGGTGTCTGCCTTGCAAGCGCTAGCCAGGAAGGACCTCGGATCGATCCCCTGGCATCCCATATGGTTTCCCCCAAGCCAGGGGCAATTTCTGAGTGCTTAGCCAGGAGTAACTCAGAGCATCAAACAGGTGTGGCCCGAAAAAAAAAAAAGAAAGAAAGAAATACAAGTGACCAAAAGACACATGAAAAAATGCTACACATCACTAATTATTAGGGAGATGCAAATCAAAACAACTATGAGGTACCATCTCATGCCACAGAGAATGGCACATATCACAAAGGACAAGAACAATCAGGGCTGGTGGGGATGTGGAGAGAGAAAAAAACTCTCATTCACTGCTGGTTGGAATGCCCTCTAGTCCAGCCTTTATGGAAAAAAATGTGGAGATTCCTCAAAAAACTGGGAACTGAGCTCCCATATGATCCAGCTCTCCCACTCTGAGGGAATACACCCTAGGAACAAAAAAATACAATACAAAAATACCTTCTGCATGGCTATATTAATTGCAGTGCTATTTATAATAGCCAGAATCTGGAAACAACCCAGATATCCCTCAATAGATGAATGACTAAAGAAACTGTGGTACATATACACAATGGGATATTATGCAGCCATCAGGAGAAATTAAGTCATGAAATTTTCTTATACATGGATGGACATGGAAACTATTATGCTGAGTGAAATAAGTGAGAGGGAGAGAGATAGACACAGAATAGTTTCACTTATCTATGGGTTTTAAGAAAAATAAATGGCATTATTTTTTTTAAAAAAAGACATTATTGTAATAACACCCAAAGACAATAGAAATGAGAGTTGGAAGGACTGCTGATGTTATGAAGCTCTTCAAAAAGAGTAGTGAGTGCAGTTAGAGAAATAACTACACTGACAACTGTCATGACAATGTCAGTAAGTGAGATAAGTAGAATGCTTGTCTCGAAGTCTCAAATACAGGCGGGAGTGGGGGAAAGAGATGGGGTCATTGGTGATGGGAATGTTGCACTGGTGATGGGGGTGTTTTTTATGACTGAGACCCCAAAACAATCATGTTTGTAGTCCTGGTACTTAAAGATATTGTAAGAAAATAATAATTATAATTAATTTGTATCAATCTTTTGTATGAGATAATTATGGGGTGATGATATCATTTGTGTTCTAAAAGGCTGGTCATTTTTCCCAGCACCATGATTGACTCTCCAACATTTCCCCAAAATTTCCAAAATTTTGTTCATCTCTTAAACAAAACAAACACACAAATTCCTGGCTCTGTGTTCAGGGAGAACTCCTGAAGGTGCTTGGGGACCACATGTAGGACAGAATAGGATGATCACATGGAAAGCAAGTACTTTAATCTTGTTACTATCTTGGGAGGGTGGTGATGCAAACCCAGCAGTACTCAGGGGTTACTACTGGCTCTACACTCAGAAATAACTCCTGGCAGGCTTGGGGAAAAAGAGAAGATGAGATGCTAGGAATCTAACTTGGGTCATCCAAGGGCAAGGCAAATGCTCTACACACTGTACATTACTCCAGTCTCCATTTACTATCTTACCAGTCCTATTTTTACTTTTTTTTTTTTGAGGAGCCAAGGATATATTTCAGCAAATACAAAGTCTAGCAATTGTTCCTTGACATCCCACACATTCCCACTCACCAAACACAGACATGTACATTCATATATACACACATGCCTATGCACACACACACTTTTTGAGTTCATTCATTCACAAGATCAAAGCAATTCAAGTGAAGTTTGTAGTTAGACAATTGCACCTATCACAGCATCTCTAACAGCAATGATATATATACTACCCACCACCAAACAATCCTCCCTACCTATTTTACACCTTCCTAGTCTTCCTCTAATCAGTAACCACCTTCCTTTCTGTTGTCAGAATCTTAAGGTTTGTTAGTCTTTCTGTTTCATTGGTTTAATTTTTCATATGGAAGTAAAACCAGATACAGATTATTATCTATACATGTGTGCATTTATTTCTCAGCTTACAATTATGTTTCACCAATCAATAAGTGTTTTCAATATCATATTGTTTTGATTACTATACCTTTGCAATGTTTCTATTATAGGTATAGGTACACAGCATCTCAATTTTTTTTCATTTTCTCAGATTTCTTTTGTCTTTAAACGATATTTTGTCGTTCAGAATGCCATTAGAAATTTGCTGTATTAGTTTTCCTTCAGTAAGTATTTTGATCTCAATTTAGAATCATTTTGGTGAAATGGTACATAAACTTCATTATGTATGACTTTTATTGGCGCTGGAGGTATGGTGCCTGCGCTAACCTAGGACGGACCGCGGTTCGATCCCCCGGTTCCCCATATGGTCCCCCATGCCTGCCAGGAGCAACTTCTGAGCGAATAGCAAGGAGTAACCCCTGAGCGTCACCAGATGTGGCCCAAAAACCAAAAAAAAAGAAAGAAAGAAAGAAAGAAAGAAAGAAAGAAAGAAAGAAAGAAAGAAAGAAAGAAAGAAAGAAAGAAAGAAAGAAAGAAAGAAAGAAAGAAAGAAAGAAAGAAAGAAAGAAAGAAAGAAAGAAAGAAAGAAAGAAAGAAATTCAGAAAAAGGGAGACGGAGAGGTAGCATGGAGGTAAGGTGTTTGCCTTTCATGCAGAAGGTCATCGGTTCGAATCTCGACATCTCATATGGTTCCCGTGCCTGCCAGGAGCGATTTCTGACCATGGAGCCAGGAGTATCCACTGAGCACTGCTGGGTGTGACCCAAAAAAACACAAAAAAAGGTAAAACAAAAACAAACAAGAAAAAAAGAAAAGAAAAGAAATTCAGAAAAAAGACTGCTGCCTTGCTCCCTGCCTGCTTTTCTGAATGAGGCAGCTATAAAGATGCCACCCAACATAATCTCTTCAGGGCTCAAACCCAGTAAGTTGTCTCCACCCAATACAGTAGAGCCAGAGGAGCATGGCCGTTCTGCTTCACTCTGTGGCCGTGCTCATCTTCTAGTCCATAAACCCCACCACAGCACATAGTAAAAACCACACCACAAGTGGGCAATGGGGAAACAATGCAATGCAACCCCATGTACAAAGAATGGAGCTCAAAGAAAGCATATATGAAATTGAATGGAACACAAATAAGAATCAAGAGGATATGAAGATAGAAATCAGAAAACTTCATACTGAAATAACACGTGTGAAAAACTCCAGATGAATTGAAAACCTCAATGGAAAGCCTCTCCAACAGAGTAACAGCACCTGAGGATGGAGTCAATGAGCCAAAGAATTCTATACAGAACAACTTCATACAGCAGAAGAGATGGGAAAAGAACCTTGAAGCAAATAACCAGACAATGGATAAACTACTCAAGGAATGTGAACAGATGAAAATAGAAGTCTTTGATAGAAACAACATAAGAATCGGAGCCAGAGAGGTGGCGCTAGAGGTAAGGTGTCTGCCTTGCAAGCTCTAGCCAAGGAAGGACAGCGGTTTGATCCCATATGGTCCGCCCAAGCCAGGGGCAATTTCTGAGTGCTTAGCCAGGAGTAACCACTCAGCATCAAATGGGTATGGCCAAAAACAAGCAAACAAAAAAGAAACAACATAAGAATCATTGGAGTCCCAGAGACCCAGGAAGAGAATAAGAGGAGCTCGAGGAAGAGTGAGAAGAGAAAAGGAGGAAGAAGAGTAAGAAAGAAAGCGGAATAAGAGGAAGAATAAAAAGAAGGGTAGGAAGAAGATGAAGAGGAAAAAGAGAAAGGATAGGAGGAAGGCGAGGAAGAAGAGAAAGAAGGGGGAAAAGGAAGAAGAATGGGGAAACAGAGGAAGAAGAAAAAGAAGAGGAGGAGGAGGAAGAAGAAAAAAAAGAGAAGAAAAAGATGAGAAAAGAAAAGAGGAGGAGGAGGCTAGGGGTGTGGTTCAATTGGTAGAGCAAATGACTTATAGATGTCAATGCCTAAATTTGATCCCAGATGATCTCATATTCATGCTCTAATATTTTCACAACATATATGAATTTGTGTGTATCTGTTATGTATAGAAATATGTGAAAAAATGTAATTCACATAATGAATGTATAGAAAGTATTCAATATTTGCAATGGAAAGGCTTCTTTGAGATTCACATAAAGATTTTGAAAGTTTCTTTACTTTGTTCCTGGATATTTCCTGATAAATTTATAATAAGCTGATGTTTTTCTCTCCTCCCACCACCATGTTGGGTCACAAGGACCAGAATGGAATGCCTTTATCAGATTTACAGTTGTAGTACAGGCTTGTTTATCTATTATTCCCAGGTAAAGTTCCAATTCTCACAGACTTTACTTCTATCTTCTTGTGGTGGCAATTTCCACTGATCTCTACAATCTAACACCAAAGCTGCCTTTCTCAATACAGTGTTCTTGTTTATTCCTACTTTGCTGCTTTCATCATAAACTTTAACTTATTCTATATTTATTTATTTATTTGTTGAGAAAGGCACAAGAAATAATTATACACTTAGCAACTTAAGGCAACATGAGTTTCTTATCTGATGGTTCTTATCTCAAGGTTTTATAAGTCAAGAATCCTGGGTCAATTGCTAAGATTTTCACAAGTTACAATCAAGGTATATAATTGGTTTTATTTCTTTCCAGATTTCAGTATCCTCTCTTAAGCTTATGTACTTGTCAGCAGAATTATTTTCCTTATCTTCATAGGTCTGAGCAATATATATACGATACATATAGAAAGCTAGCAAATATATATATATATATACAGTTTCTTGCAAAGTTTTTTGTGGCTTCTCTCTGACTGTTCACAATACTGCAAACTTGATATCAACATAAGACTCCAGCTTGCTTACATAGTTTCTCAATTAATAATTTTGTCATATGGTGATGTCCTAAACCCTGTCCTAGGTTCTAGCTAGTACTCAAAGAGAATAAATGACTCACAGTGTGAGTCTGTAGGATCACATTTTGTTGTCTGCCACACTCATAGGTAATATGCTACTGATAGAACCTCAGTACTTTATGGTCACTTATTTTCTGCGATTTGTCATGTTGACATAAATATAATTACTTGGCATACTGAGTGAAGAATGAGGAGGAGAGATATAAGCAATAGAGCAAAGATAGAATGAGAAGCACTGTTCCATTCACATCTCTAAGTCATGGAGGCCAAGAAGATGTATGATATAACTCAAATCTCCTCTGATTATTCTTGGGGCTTTCTAGTTGTTGTGTAATTATAGTCAGTTTTTTCATTATTCTGGAATTTACTGACCACTTTATTGTGTTATAAACTTAACTTTAATATATATGCAGATTTATATTTATAATATATCTACATATATGCACTAGTAAGGCATTAAAGAAAACTGCTAACATCATAATACTTTAAACCAGTAGACTAAATCAAGTCAAGTTCTGGCAGACTTCCACTCTGTCTTCCTGAGAGGCTATTATTTTTGAAGCAAGAGAAAGGTCAAGTGCAATGCATTTAATGTTAGTGTCTTGGGTACACTGTGATACCTCAGAGAGCAATCTAGTGTATTCCTTGGGATATTGTGGCTGTCAAAAGCATTCCTGTTGTTGGGGACCTTGGCTTTCTCAGGTAACTAATAATGTTGGTATTATTAAAACACTTGGTAGAAGAGGATAGAGAAACCCAAACTAGACAAGTAATTCTCTCAATGCTGTTCAATTACTAAGTCATAGTTTGCAGTGCCAGAAATATTCGGGCCACCCAAGTAGTACTAGGGAGTCTCCAGGGCCATACCTAGTGATGCTCAAGGGGCCTACAGGTCTAAACCTGACTATGAGTATCAGGACCTCCAAAGGTCCTAATGATCCAACTTTTATTAGGTGTATGGTAGGCAAGCACCTTGATCACTATGCTGTCTCCTAGTCAGACAATGAACAATTTTTATGATTATAATCATATCATATCACCTCTTTTAAAGTTCCACAAATTTTAAACCTAAGTAACAAAATGAACTGTTTTGGAGATTTCTATAGAGCAGCTCTTACACTTAGACTTTCTATTCAGCCATATCTGTCAACATGATTTCTCACATCATCCTAAAACAAGTTATACTAAAGGGGAACATTATCCTGGACTCCCATGTTGGCTTTGATCAGGAAAATCTTTATGAGTTGAGCATTTGGATAAGGAACAACATGAAGATTCAAGCCCAGTAGCTAAAGTCAAGTCCTGGGGCTGGATACCTGCTGGCTGTCTCAAGAAGAAGACTTTGGAATGCATATAGGTTTATAACAGACATACCTGAGAAGTAAGTTCTGAAATAGAAAATGGCACTTAAAATTGAGGATATTTCTTAAGAAATGTAAAACTGGGCCGGAGAGATAGCATGGAGGTAAGGCATTTGCCTTTCATGCAGAAGGACGGTGGTTTGAATCCTGGCATCCCATATGGTCCCCTGTGCCTGCCAGGGGTGATTTCTGAGCATAAAGTCAGAAGTAACCTCTGAGCTCTGACGGGTGTGACCAAAAAAAAAGAAGAAAAAGAAGAAATGTAAAACCACTCTGTTTACAGAGGGAGGTGCGGATGCCTGATGTTCTCCAACAATTTATTGCAGATACTAATCACCAACACTTTTCCCCTAAGTGTCTGAGTTACAGGTCAGCCTACTGACTAAATGCAGATAATTATTGAAGCCAACCTTATCACATTCCTAAGTGTGAACGCATGAAAGGTCAGTTTTTCAGACACCATGACCTCACTAGGCCCCAAATTTAAGTTTGAATTGTATTGTTCTTATAGCAGTCTCTGGGGCAGTAACCTACTTCTCTAAGAGTTCTCAAAATGAGATCTCTACCTGACTATATTGGTAGGAACTGGGAACTTCTTAGAAATGCAAATTCTTGGGCTCCACCCAGTACTACTGAGTCAGAAATTCATGAGATGAAACCCCAAGATCTGTTATAACAGGCCCTCCAGGTAATTCTGTAGTTTACTAATGTGAGAACCACTGCTCCCAGACCTCATCAAGTTGGAGACTTAATAAGATGATACCATTCTACCCTACTAACCCTAATGTTTTTGTAGCACCCATAATCTCAGCCAGGACTGGTTCTAGAGGACCCCTGTTTGCAAAATGAGGAAATAGCATATTCTACTCTGAATAAATACTCATTAATTCCACAATGTAATGGGAAAATCACACAACGCTTTGTAACTTATAGGGTATCCTGACCAAGAGAAGGTGGAAGAGCAGACATAGAAACTTTCCTTGTATTGGGAATGGAAAGCTCTCAGCTCCTGCTATTCTGTCATATTCCAGAACATTTTTCTTTAATTTATTTTATTAATTTTGTTATAATTTTACATAAACATTTTTAATAATAGGAGGCTATGGAAAAGTTATTCAGTTGAATTTTCAATGATCTAACTAACATTAATGCCACCACTCCCAGTGTTTTCTTCCCTCCATCAATTTTCTCAAGTTTCCTTCCACACACCCCATCAGACTGTCTCCTTGATAGGGACATTCTTAAATTTGATTGCTGCAATTTGGATCTCATGCTTATAGTGTTGTTGACTCTATGAGTTAGATATATGTATATGCTACATTACTACCCCATCTATATGTTCTGAGGCCTCTTACCTCTGCCCCAATTAACTTAACTCCTGGTCATCTCTTCTTACTCTTACTTTTTTTTTTTATAATTTTATTATGCCACCAGTTTAGTTCTCATCCACATTGACTGTCTGTAAATTTTTGAAAGTGGTGACAGGCACATAGGTCACCAAAGTATATAGTTTGTTTGGTGAATCTTCATCCTCATTACGTTTTCTGGATAAACGTACACGGATTCGATATGGGACATTCCTTATTCCTTTGGCCCACACAGTTTTGTTGAGCCTGATGTCAATGCGCACATCCGGGGTGCCCATCTCTTTCATGGCAAACTTCCGGATCTCTTTGAGTGCCCGAGGCGCACGCTTCTTGAAACATACTTCGTGGATGCGCTTGTGGATGATGATGGTGTATTCCCGGATCACCACCTCGTTGATGGCCGAGCGGCCCTTCTTTTTCTTGCTGCCCTTCTTCGCGGGAGCCATCCTGCAGGGCCCAGGGAAGGAAAAAATCTCTTCTTACTCTTATTCCATCCCTTCATTTCTTTCTTTCTCTGTATGAGCAAGGACTGCAGAATGAGTTCCTTCCATCAATGTCCCACCACCTGGTCACTCTCAGCTTATGCAAAATTCCCTAGCTGAGTGAAGGGCCTTCTGTGGCCCCTCTATCAATATCCTCACTGACTCAGCTGCTTTTGACTGTATCTCCCAGTCCCCAGCAATCATCACTCTAGAAGAATAAAAACATTTCAGTTTCTCTTGCCATTGCTTTTGTGCACTGTGATATCCCTGCTAGCGGCTGCCAAAATTGTTCAAGTATTAATTCTGGCTCATCCAAGCTGCACAGAATTTAACTTATCTACTTTAGTGCATTTTTTTCTCATAAGTTCTATTATTTATTCATACGAAGTTTTTAAAAAGTAAAACTTTCTGGGACATGTTGTTTTGTACAGCAGAGGAACTGTCTTTGTAAAATCTCTGGCAGACAGTGTCTTAGAACTCCTAATACTAGTTTATATCTACAAAATCGTACCCTTGAAATGCTGGCAAGAGGAACTAAAGAATCTGTGCCCTGCATTGTACAAATTCAATGCAGAGCAAAGAAGTATAGTAATCAATCTAAAAACGAAAGCAGGGAGTTTTGTACTCTCTCTATTCAATACAATCAATGCCTTCCATTTGAAGCAACTCCTATTTTCTTTTGTTTGTTTGTTTTGTTTTGTTTTGGGGCCACACCCAGTTACTCCTGGCTATGCACTCAGAAATCCCTCCTAGCTTGGGAGACCATATGGGACACCAACGATAGAACCAACATCAGTCCTATGTCAGCCCATGCAAGGCAAATACCTTACTGCTGTGCTACTGCTCCGGCCCCAACTCCTATTTTGTTTTTTAATTTTTCTTCAAATGCAATGAGATTACACTCTGTGGTTATATTATCCCTTCACAATAAAATACTAGGATTCTAGAAACCAAAGAGCTCACTCAATGGATTGACACCTTTTTTATCATGGGAAAGCTCAATTTGAATACAGAACTTTTTGATTACCCACGTTACTGGGCATTGCCTTGATGATCCTTGATCACCATTGGCCTGTAACAAGCCAAGCTTTTCCAGGAACAACCCTGGTCTCTGAACACAGCTGAATATTCCCCTATCTTAAAATCTATCAGTCTGTAAGAGGTCTCCTTCATTATGATTTGAATTGTTTTTACTTCTCTATGGGTAAAAGAAATTCTTAAATTTTTAACCCATCAAAGAGCAGACATAGTTTCTTTCTACTCAGAGCTCCTTACTCAGAGGTGGCCTCAGATCCTGTTTCCAGATCAACCCCCAGCCACCTTCAAAAGGAAGGTGGAAAGGAAGATGTTCTATAAAAGAGATGGGAGAATCACAAGCCAGGTATTTTTCACTGCAGAGAAACCTCAAGCAGGAAGGAGGAATGCATGTAGTGCTCTTTGGACTCAGGAATATAGAAATCCCAAGTGGGAATGGCAGGGATTTGGTTCTCCAACTAATATTCTTTTGACAATAGATATAGTACTTTATGGGGTGGACTATGCTAATTCCCATGGGGAATTAGTATGTCACTCAGGGTTCTAAATTATGATCTTCGATGTCCAAACCTCAGTGACCACCAACAACCTTGCCTTTGTCTCTTCATCTGGTTCATGTAAGCAGCTTCAATCACTAGCTGTGTCCAGAAAAGTAACTGAGCTTTGGCCTGAGAGGTATGAGCCTAGTATGAGTTACATTTTTTTTTCTAGATGGTTCTATAAAATGTGGGAGACCCCATGTGAAAAGAAAGTTCAGTTCACATCTATCAGGGTGCCAAGTACCTGCATGACAGAATAGTAGATACCCCCAATAGCTATATACTCACTATCCTGGGATGTGTGCAAAAAACCAAACTTTAGTTTGTTCATTCAGTCCCTGGGGTTTGGGAATGATTTGTTTCAACAACTAGCATGATTCACTTTATCCAGTCATCTTTCAAAGTATGTGACAAACCTTTTTGGTACACTTGCTAGACCTTGGACTCTTAGAAGGAACCAGTCCTCTTCTAACAGTGACAGGAGCGCCATCAAACTGGCCTTGGTAGCCCTCAGCACTACTAGACCTGAACATGAACCCAATCAAGCCAGTCATCAGTGAGCACCACTGAGAGCAGCAGAGATCCTGAGCTCTGAGGTCTACAAGGCCTTGGGAAAGTGCCTTTCTGCCAGAGTGAGACTGGATGAAAGGCAATCCTCCATGCTCTAACCTGCAGGACCAATTATTAAAAATTCTCTGGAGCTATGAAGAAGTCTATGAAATCCTTTGAATACAATTCAAGAAATTCCTAAATTTTCCACCTCATTTCCCTTCTTCTGCCAGAGCAGGTATTCATAAGATCTAAAATATTTAAGCTAGCATACTGGAAATTTTTTTCCAGCTTTAAGAAACTTCCTCAGGCTATTTCTCTCCTCTCACCCAAACCCCATGCCTACACTCCCCTCACCCCAGTGTTGATTCAGAACCTCTCCAAGATACTAGCGAGGCTTTTCCTCAAGGGAAATACCTATCTCTAGACCTGCTAGAAGTGACAGGGAGGGACAAGAAATCATGGGACCTGACCCTACCTCATGATGGAACAGATACATCTGATTCTTATTGGCTTCCTGTGCATATGGCTTTGTATGACATCATAAATATGCCCTTGACAAAAGAATGTTTCCCACTACACTGCAAGAAGAACTTGTTAAATTCACAAGTGTCCTCCTGACAGAAGATAGTTGTTCCTTCATTTGTTGTCTTGCTAGAGGGATATCCATCCTTAGTGGGATCAGACCCAGAAACTCAACTCAAACATAATTAATTCTGCCACAAGGTTCAGGGTTCCTGAGGAAGCTCTGATAAACAACAGACTCCTGTATTATGGGAAGCAGAGGAAATAGAAAATAAAAAAGAGAACATTTTTTAACTTTTTTTTTCAGCTGAAGCAGGAATTTAATAACTGCCAAATGTTTAAATGTGGGAATTACACTCATCTTTAATAAAGTGCACATAGTGCATATAAAATATATAATTACAGGTATAATTCGAGGAAGCTCCTTGTGTTGTGTTTAGCCCAAGGCTTTGTATTTAAAGTGAGATGTGGGGAGGCAAGAGAGAGGAGAGAGCAGTCCATGGTATTTAAGAGCCTACAGGAAAGATTAAAGGAGGCAAGATGGTTTTATTCTGGGGATGAGAAAGCTAAATGAGATCTAAATAGCTGTTTGCAAATGTCTTCAAGGTTAGTCTCAGGACACAGGCCTGCTGAACTCAGCTTCTGCTCACTTCAGAACACTTGAGCTCAAAGTCCAGCTGAGAATTATCACAAGTGAAAGGAGATCCTATGCATTCCTTTCTCCCTGGAGTTCCCTCTGAGGAACCCCTTCAGGTCACCCATGTCACTCTCTCCCCAGACTTTCCAACCTTATCAGTCTCTGGAGCTCTACCAAGTCTAGTTCATTAGTTCCTGCTCCTGAGCCATTTGGGGATTCTTTGTTGGTAGCTTTGGGACAGCATCTAATCCAACCCAGTTCCTGCTTCACAGGTCGCTGAGCGCCCATCACAGACACAAAACAGACCTTCACCAAATATGAACTTTTGTGCCAATTGGAAGTTTTTTAAAATAAATAACTTTTTTTTAAACCTGCCTAGCTTCTTTTTCCTCCCATTTCTTTCACCTTGCTCTCCCTCTCCTTTGCTCTAGCCCTACTGGTTCCCTATAGAATATTTTTATTCAACTACATGAGACACTCACAAATCCATATGCTTCCTTGTACCCACTCTTTTCACTAATGTCCATGCCTGGAATGCCATTCTTCACTCCACATGGGAAAGTTGACCCATCACTCATGGCTCAAGTTTAAAAAAAAACCAGCCCTCTCTTAGGTCTTCTCATAATCTGATAAGGGTCATCCTGGTGCCCCATGGGTTTGTTTCTTAAAGTAGCCCTTGACACATATTACAAGTATTTAGCTATATTTTTGTCTTTCGTACTAGACTGCTGAGTTTTAAAAAATAACTCCAAAAGATGGGGGGAATACAGTTAGGACAGCAAAAGGACCACTATGACAATAATAATTGGAAATAATCACTTTGAACAAGAACTGGTTGCTGAAAAGAGGTAAAGGGCTATGCATGATATCCTTCAGTAACAGTATCGTAAACCACAGTGCCTAAAAGGAGAAAAGTGGGAGGAAACAGAGGAGAAAAGTGTCTGCCATAGAGGCAGACTAGGGGGTAGGGAATGGTAAAGAAAGTGGGAAATTGATCACAGGAAATATATATTAGTAAAAAGATGGATGTCAGAACATTGTATGAATGAAACCCAATTCTTTTTTTTTATTGAAACCATGTAACTTATGAAGCTTTTCATAGTTGGGTTTCAGAAATACAGTATTTCAGGGCCAATTTCACCATCAGTATTTATCTCCCTCTAAATATTCCTAGAGTCCACCAACGTCACCACCCATATCCCCCAGCCTGCCAGCATAATAGGGCCATTTTCAGTTTTGATTGTTACGGTTTGGATCTCATGATTTCATTGTTGTTGACTCTGGTTTGGATATTAATTTTTGTAATTTCTTAACACCACCAATGAACTTAAGATCCCTTGGCTCCTGTCCCCCATCTTTTCATATTTGTGTTTCTTCTCCTCCACTCAATTTCTTTCCTTCTTGCTATACTCTGTGGATGAGAGTGCTCTTGACAACCCTGATTTAAACCATTGCATTTCTTCATGTGGTTATTCTAAATACCACATATAAGTGGTATCATTCTATATGTATCCTTCTTCTTCTGGCTTATTTCATTTAACATAATATCTTCCTGTTCTATTCATGTTGCAGAAAATTGCATACGATTGCATCTTTCCTTATAGCTATGTAGTATTCCATTGTATATATGTGCCACATCTTTATAATCCATTTGTCTGTTGTTGGACATTTAGGATGGTTCTAACTCTTATCTATTGTACTGAAATAGTGTGTGCAAAAAACATATAAAAACACTTTTGAATTAGTGTATTTCTGTCTTAAAAATAGATATCCAAAAGTGGAATTGCTGGGTCATGTAGCAGATCAATTCTTAGTTTACTTAGAATCCTCCATACTGCTTTCCATTGGGGTTGGAGCAATTAGCATTCCCACTGTGATGTGGACCAATTAGCATTCCCACCACGATGTGGTGAGAGTTCCTTTCTCACCACATTATGACCAACACAAATTGTTCACAGTATTTTTGATATGTGCCATCCTCGGTATAAGATGATATCTCATCCTTGTCTTGATTTGGATTTCCCTAAGGATAAGTGGTGATGAGCATTTTTGATATGCCTGTTGGCCATCTGTTGGTCTTCCTCAGAGAAGTGTTTGTCCAATTTCCTCTCCCTACTTTTTTATCATGTTTTTAGGTTTTGTGGAGTTAACCTTTGTGAGTCCTTTGTAAATCCTAGATATTAACCCTTTAGCTGATATGTTGAGTACACAGTTCTCTCAGTTAGCTGTCTATTAATTTTAGTCTTGTGAAATTCAACTTTTAACAACTTTTTAACTCTGTATTTCATGGTAATTTTAGAACAAAAAAAATTTAAGTAAAAATTGTAACATCTACTTAGATTCTTCTCTAATATCTAGTATCAGGGGGAGTGTTGTAAGAAAAGGAGTAACTTGTGTGTTATAGATATATTATCAAACAGTTATGTGCATACATAAATATTAGATAATGGCTTATTAAATGAAAAAGTAAGTTCCTGGTTCAAAAATTCTCTTTCTAGCTTAGCCAAACCATTCATCTGGGAGCAGGGAATGCAGCAATTTCATAAAGTGACCTCTGACAACTCATCCTGGTTACTGGGGGACAGTTTTACACCTCAGGTCTGAACTAAAATGGGAAGTTTCCACCCAGTCTGCTCCTGCTGTCATAACTAGAGCAAAGGTCCTGCATAAGAGAATTTGGCCATGTCACAAAAACGTGGGCAGGGAAGTGAGACTGCCTGGAGCTTTTCCAATCTCCAAGGATACAATACTACAATTGATCCACCGGATTTAACTCTGTGGACAAACACCTCATGAATGGGCGGGGGTGGGGTAGAGCCAAGATAGAAAGAACAAGCTGGGAGACCGGAAGATAAGAGAAAAATGAAAGAGAATATCAGGGCAGAAGAGCAAGAAGAGGCATTTATGTCTATAGAAGATAAAATGTTTGATAGCCCTAGAAAAATTAACAAGCCATTTAAACTTCCTTTTGGTAAATATAAAATGAGAGAACCACCAGTGAAAAATTATCTCTTTTTCAGATAGGCAGAGTTTCTGAATATATTTTGATAAGAAACTTGTAGTCATATCCTTCACAAATAAAATTAAACAGCCAAACATTATGACATGTGCAAAAAAGTCAATTAGGTAGTCTATAAACAAATCCAGGTGACTCTGTCTCCCTTTTCACTATTAATAAACAGGCACATTGATGTACACAGTTATCATATTTTGTGCATCAGCCTCTTGGTAGTTTATAAAGAATGTTTCCTGAGAGTTACACAACAGCGCAATGAAACAGTCCAGGTGTTATCTTTCCTGATAAAGAATCTTCAGCACTGTTAGCAAGATCTCCTCCAGAAAGACATCAAGTCTAAAGCCTTGAACTTCATTTCTGGGTCTGGTGCACTCTTCAGATTCCCACTCATGCCATACTTGTCTGGAGTTAAGCAATATGCTGATTCTCATTTTCTGGACAAGAGAGAAAAAAAGTAGTAGATAATTTGAGTGAGAGTGGTGTGTTGACCAAAATAACTGTTAAAATAACAGTAAAAGTTCAAACATGAAACCACTGCCTCAGTACTATTTTACTCATAGTTTTCTAAGAATTTTAGCAATTTATGATTTCTCCTAATTTATGAAAGTGTCTCTTGGGCTACAGAGAAAGTAACAGTAGTTAGGATGCATACCTTGCATGCAGCCAATCCCTGGCAATCCATATCATTTCCAAACCCCACCAGGAATGATCCCTGAATACAGAGATAGGAAAAAACTCTGAGTGTGACCCAAAACACAAACAACAACAAATGACTCTCTTACCAATATAGTCAAGACTTTCCCTCTAGTTCCTTAATTGGATCCATCTCTCAAACTGAGATCATGGCTTCTATGTCATGGTAATTGGTTAATCTGGTTCTGTGAGGTCGCCTAAAATTTTCTTTCTAACTCCATAAGCTCCAGGAAGACCCTCAGTGCAACGAGGGTCTTTTGTGACCACATCCTATCAATTTCTCAAATGTCTGTCTTCAAGGGTGTATATTATGTCAACATAATCTGCCAGTCAGACCCTATAGTGTTTGTAGAGTTCTATCATCTCACATGCGATATCCACTTGTCCCTTTCTCACAAATTCCCTCTGGCTATGGGTTTTATTTTTATACATTAAAATCCAGAGTCTGGAACAGTTATTTGATGTGTACATTTAACACTATTGAAAGTGGTGAACCAGAAGCTACTAAGGTCTAAACTTTGTATCTCCAATCTAGCTCTCTTGCCAAAATGTCTGCTGATTTTGCTGCACTCTCCCACACCCACACAGAAAACCTCAGATGAAACAGGGAAACACTTATCGCTATAAACAAATACTCAGAACACATGCTGGACAGATGATGCAATAGGGCCCTCCTCTGTGAAAAGTGGGGCATTCCCTTCCACAGCCCATAGTTTCATCAACGTTTATCTTAGAGACAGAAAAATTCCCTACTATGAATGCACAGGTACTCATTTGTGCCTCTTCCAAAAGAATAGAATCTCTTTTATTGACATGAAATGAGATCTAGGGCCCGGGAGATAGCATGGAGGTAAGGCGTTTGCCTTTCATGCAAAAGGTCATCGGTTCTATTCCAGGTGCCCCATATGGTCCCCTGTGCCTGCCAGGAGCAATTTCTGAGCATGGAGCCAGGAGTAACCCCTGAGCACTGCCGGGTGTGACCCAAAAACCAAAAAAAAAAAAAAAAGAAAGAAAAGAAATGAGATCTAACAAAAGCATCTTCGCAATTGATTCTGTTCCTCATTCTGATTTTCATATTTTGGTTTCCTGATTCTCCTGATTCTTAGATTCTCATTAGAGTATTAAAAAAGTTTTAAAATTATCACTCTGCTCATCAAACTTTGCATTTCCAAAGTTCACATACCACAATGCCTTTGACGTAGAAATTTCTGATTGGTAGATGGATAGAGAGTTGAATGGACATGTTATTAAAAGTATGTTGGTATGCCTGCATATCAAGTTATTCTATAATTGAATGAACTATGATGCATACTGAATGGTAAATAGTAAAGTCAATCCAAGAGATCAGATAATTTTAGAAAGAAATTTTGGAGATTTAAAAAATATTTTGACTCAATTCAATCAAATGATATTCAATCAAATCCCCAATCCATTTTGTTCTTCTGGTTCTTCCATCTTTTTACTCTACCATCAAGCAAAGACTATTTTTATTTTTTAAGCAGATCACATGAAGAAATGACATACCATGTGTTCTAAACTAAACTGATCAGACATTTTATAGCTAGTTTTATGTCAAAAATATGCATCAACCACCAGAGAAAAAACTCAAATAATTTTAAAGGGTACATATTAAAAAATAACAATTTATCAAAATATGACTTTTTCATGACAAATGCTGAATAACTAAGTTACTTATGCATGTAGAAGGTTTAGAGACTCTCCAAATAATAGGGTATGGGAGATTTTGACCCTATCCCTTAGTGTTGGACAAACTTCAAGAGACATTTAGATTCATTGGTACCTGGAATGTTAAATCAAATACCCATGCTTTAATTTGGAGTTTGGAAGATTATAGATAATAAACCTGTCATAAACCAAGATAAAGTGCCAGTAGGGAGAAATAAGCTGCTCAGTTCAAATGTTGTCAAAGGTCAGTATAGAAAGGGATCAGTAAACACTCCAATTCTCCATCTGAGCTACACTGAACAGCCTTGAAGCAAAACTAGTCAGATCTTTCAACATGTTGACAAGTGCCAACCCCTGACAACCTGGAAAAGAGCAGAGAATTGAACTATGCCAGGGAACAGTGCTCATCTGTTCTGCCAGCTTTTCACATCATCAGGACCAGAATCTGTCATTGGATATTTCATGGAACTATAAAAAAGAAAACATACATGCAAACTAACTGGAGGTTGAATCTAATTCTTAGGACTGTTGTGAAATGCTGGAGGGTGTAAAGTATCCTGCCAAGAACAAACATTTACAACCCAACATTCCACTACTAGTGATTTGTATTCTTTTCCTTGTCAGATTAGAATGAGAAGGCAAGGTGCAATTGATGGCTTGAATATCAAATCAAAAGTCCTAAGGTCAGCTCTCTGTTTTTCAACTGGTGGATGAAAAACTTCAAAGGATTCAGAGGGTCATCTATGACTCATTCCTTACACTGTGATGATAAGAAACTTCAGGAAGATTCTTTGTAGTTAATTGTTTCCTCTCTATAGCATCTATTTCAGTTCACAACTTTGCAAAGCAAGCAAAAGTAATGTCATGACTTAGAATACAAATATAAAATTGAGATCAGAGACTTTACAGTTTGCTCAGGCCAAACAAAGCAGTTTCTAAAGGAGGTCTTAAGTTTTCTGATTCCAAGTTCAAGGTTCACTTTAATATAGTCTTCCCCCAGTCAATTTTAAAGATTCTGCCTACTCTTTCATTGCCAATTAAATGATCTCTCATACTAACAAGCCATCTAATAAATGAAATTCTTTATAAAGAAGACCTTTAACAATCTAATCACTGAAATTCTTTGAGTAGGTTTCATAGGTACTCATTTGATATTGTATTCTTAAAAGTACAATACAAAAATCCCTTCCTTACACTTATATTGATTGCAGCACTATTTACCATAGCAAGACTCTGGAAACAACTAAGATGATCTTCAACAAACGAATGGCTAAAGAAACTGTGGTACATATACACAATGGAATATTATGCAGCTGTCAAGAGAGATGAAGTCATGAAATTTTCCTATACATGGATGTACATGGAATCTATTATACTGAGTGAAATAAGTCAGAGAGAGAGAGAAAGAAAAATGCAGAATGGTTTCAGTCATCTATGGGTTTTAAGAAAAATGAAAGACAGTTCTGCAATAATAATTTTCAGACACAAAAGAGAAAAGAGCTGGAAGTTCCAGCTCACCACAAAGAGTGATGAGTTTAGTTAGAGAAATAACTGCATTCTGAATTGTCCTAATAATGATAATGTATGAGGGAAATTAAAAGCCTGTCTAGAGTACAGGCGGGGGTTGGGTGGAGAGGAGGGAGATTTGGGATATTGGTGATGGGAATGTTGCACTGGTGATGGGTGGTGTTCTTTACATGACTGAAACCCAAACACAATCATGTATACAATCAAGGTGTTTAAATAAAATAAAATATATTATAAGAAATAGTATAAAGACTATTTTAATAGTTTAATTATAAAATATATTCACGTTTATGATTAATGCTACTTTATACCTTAAAGATTATTATATAGTCTAGCTTAAGACCTTTTTTAAAAATAATATTTTAGGGGCCAGAGAGATAACATGGAGGTAAGGTGTTTGCTTTTCACGCAGGTCATTGATTCGAATCCCGGCATCCCATATGGTCCCCCAAGCCTCCCAGGAGCAATTTCTGAGCATAGAGCCAGGAGTAACCCCTGAGCATTGCCGGTTGTGACCCAAAAAAACTCCTCAAAATAAAATAAAATAAATAATATTTTGGGGGTCCAGAGTAATAGCACAGTAGATAGGGCATTTGTCTTTCAAGTGACTTATCCAAATTTGATCCCCAGTATCCCATAAGATTCTTTGAATCCCTTCAAGAGTGATCCCTGACCATAGAGTCAGGAGTAAGCCTTGAGCACAACCAGGTGTGACAAAAAATAAATAATTTTTGTATGACATTATTTAAGGAAAAGCTCGTATTACTCATACACTTTAAGAAGTATTTATTGAATACCTCATACTGAACTGTTCAGTGCCTTTTTAAGACAAAATCCATCAAGACTATTAAAACTACATTAAATTAAAATGTTTTGCATAAGGGTTAGAGAGATAGCACAGTGGTAGGGCGTTTGCCTTGCATGCAGCCAATCTGGACAAACACGGTTGGAATCCCAGCATCCCATATGGTTCCCCATGCCTGCCAGGAGTTATTTCTGAGTGCAGAGTAGGGAGCAACCCTGAGTGCCACTGGGTGTGACCCAAAAACAAAACAAAACAAAATGTTTTGCATAGCAACTTGAGTTAAGAAATCCTTTCTTAATGGAGAAAATATTTGCATATAATACATAAGATAGAGGGTTAATATCTAAGACATGTACAACACAACAAAATTAACAATAACCATATTAAAATGAAGAGAGGTAAGTTTTTAAAAGGAAACAATAATAATTCAGCAATGCTAAAAAAGATGGGCAGAAGAGATAACCAGAAACTTCAAGTAGGACATAGAGATGTCCAACAGGCATATGAAATCATTATCATAACCAATAACAAGGGTTATACAAATCAAAATTACAATGAGATATAATTGCATAGCAGTAATAAGGCATACATATTTATTTATGTTTATATATATATATATATATATATATATATGACTGAAAACCCATGTTGGTAAGGATGCAGTGAAAAACCTTTATCCAACACAATAGGAATATCACCTGGTTCAACCTTTAGAAGGAAACAAGAGACTCTGTGGCTCCTGGTTAGCCATAAGTACTGTCCTCTTAAAGGGCCTATCACTTACAAAACTCTATGGAAACAATATGAATACTCCTCAAAAAAAGTTACAATAGAACTCCCATATGATCCAATGATTCCACTTTCTGACCTCTCACCCCCAAATACAAAATCATGTTTTTAATTCAAAAAGATATATTCATACCTATATTCAATGCAGTGCTAAGTATAATAATCAGGATATGGTAACAAACCAAATGTCCAACAACAAATACATGAATAAAGAAACTATAGGATGCAATGCAAAATAATAATATTAGTAATATTATTAAACAAATAATTAAAGATAAGTATATGTAAAAAATACTGTGCCACTTAAAAAAAAAGATGAAATCTCGCAGTTTGCTGCAACTTGAATGGAACTGAAGTGAATCATGTTAAGTAAAATAAGTCGGGGCAAGTAGAGAGTGAGACAAAACAAAGGAATATTGTTTTAAAAGATGACAAACTTTTGGCCTTGGATTATAAAACTGAGTTTGCCATGCAGTGAGGGGAGAGAAGTAGGGAATAAAGATGTGCACTAGAAGTAACAAGGTCAGCAGCGGTAAAGGGTCTTGGAAACTTGAGTAGTGGTAAGTGCTATAACTATTAAAAAAAATAGATGTCAACTTAACACTATTGTAACTATGTTACCTAAACCATAATAACAATAAAAAAAATTAAAACCAAGGTTCCAGATTAAAACAAGAGCTAGGAAGACAAACAAGAGTATGTTAGGGAGCCGGGTGGTGGCACTGGAGGCAAGGTGCCTGCGCTAACCTAGGACAGACCGCGGTTCGATCCCCCGGTTCCCCATATGGTCCTCCGTGCCTGCCAGGAGCGACTTCTAAGCGAATAGCCAGGAGTAACCCCTGAGCGTCACTGGGTATGACCCAAAAAACCAAAAAAAAAAAAAAAGAGTATGTTAAAGATGTATTAAAAGGGCACAAGGGACAGTGTTTTGAAAACATAAAAAGTATAACCACATGTTGAAAGAAAAGGCCTTCCAGAAGGAATAATAGCAAGGCCAATTATTCTGGGCAGTAAGATCAGGAAGGGTTAAGTAGAGTACAGAGTGTTGAAGTGCATAACTAGCAGGCACAAGGCCCTGGGTTCAATCCCCAGCACCATGTGACTTTATGAGAACCCCTGAGTATAATCCTTCTGACCCAGCACCACTGGAGAACCCCTCACCAACTAAGAAGTTAAAAAATTGGCTTGGCAAAAATTGAATAGCTTCACCTGTATCTTTGAGAACTGGGGAATCCTAACCAAGGTGTAAATATACAAGACCCTTTCCATTCCCTTGCCTTACCAAATGCTACTTCCGTATGCAGTTACTCTATCTTGAACTTTATTTCAGTATCATTTTTCTATCCTTCAAGGTTCAGCTTTAATGCTGACTTTCCCAGGGAGTCTTTGGCCTTATTTTAAAAAATAAAATTGATATTGAATTGATAATACTGTTAATAAAGATTCAAGTCCTATTACATTTTCATGGATCTTTCAGAAATTTTAAGTTCCTTGGACATATATATTCCTTTACAATATTACAAAGTAGATTAGAGATTTAGTATGGGAGTTAAGGTGCTTGTCTTACATGTGGCCACCTTCCCTTCAAACCCTAGAACTGTCCTCTGAGAACCATTAGGGTTCACTCCTGAGCACAGGATCCTAAATGCTGCTGGACATGGCCCTCCCAATACATTTAAATAAAATATTGTAGCTTTACCCCTGGGTACAGATAACTTACCTGAGCCCTGGAATGGGCAGGGCTTTGGGAACCGGATATTACGTTTACTTTACCTGCAAGCCCCGCCCATTTCCTGGGAGGGGTCTTGGAAGGGTATTTAGGTCTGGGATTTCTGGCTTTTGCCCCTTTTGGATCCTGGCCAGCGTGTAAGTCAGAGGTGACATGGATGAATGAAAGATGTAGGGCTAGCTAAGATTAGCACGCTTAAATGGTAGGAGCCACATCTGATGGCTAAGGCTGAATAAAGATGTTATCTCTCATGAAGCCTGCATGTGAGTGAGATTTCTACCTGCTGCTCTCATGAATCTCCAGACCCGCCAGTTAGTGGGGGCTTGAGCCACGTGGCCTGGGATGGCAGACCAAGGCCTTCATCTCCATCCAGCACCATCTTAAGAGCAGATTTTCTTTAAAATATCACTATATTCACTCATTAGAATTTTAAGAATAACCATACCGTGCTACTTGAGTGCTATTAATTCAAGAAGGAATGGTGTTCAATCCTAAATTCTCCCAATTTAGGAATTCTTCCAATATAGGACTGTTACAATATGTTTGTTGGTCTTTATCCAAAGTCAAAAGAGTGACAGAGAAGGTTGCATCCTCTCTACTCCATTGGATCCCATTGAGACATAGGAAAACTGATGGGTAACCATCAGGCATATCCCTCGTCAACTAATGATAAACCTAAGTGAAAAAACCTAAGTCAACATTGCATCACAGGAGACTTCAAGATTTTTCCCCATAAAATTATACACTGGTTTACTTTTGACTATCAACAAATATAGAAAAGGGAGAAACCAAGTTTTTTCAGATACCAGAGGGGTTAAAAATTTTCATATTAAAATTTTACAAACTGACCAGATATCTTAACAATAAGTTACAGGTGTTTAATTTTACATTAAGAAGTTAAACATACTGTGGACTCTAAAAATGGCAATTTTCTATAGTTTGAATGTTTGGTAGTTCAGTTCCCACTAGAAATATCTACCAATAGTTCTGCTCTGCTAACACCTCTCTCAGTCGTTCTTAAAAACAAGAGAATCTTGAGTGTCAGATAAACAGTTCAGGGGTTGAGAAACCTTTCTTTCATGTAGTTGACCAAGGTTTGATCCTCATTACTCCATAAGATACCACAAGTTATCTCCATGAATGATCCCTGAGCACAGATCCAGGAGTTAGCCTGAGCATGGCTGAATGTAGCCTAAATAAAAAAAAATCAAGAACCTCCAGAAAAGAACAAATATTTTTAAATGTAATTTACTAAAAAAAGTCAATTAAATTTTCCTCTAGACATACGAGTATTAGATTATAAAGTATGAAGTATCAGTAAATCAAGGGAACCGTATTTGTATTTGCATTAATTCACTAAAACATTTCCTGGTTTTTCATATTTTGTGTTAATTCCTTGTTCTACTTTGTTTTGAAAAGAGACATTATCAGTTTTCCTGTGACATGCCATTTTATCTCTTTTCTCTGTTTGCAATAAGATATCAGCTTAACATTGGCAGCACAACTTCCTACAATGATTCTTTGTCCTAGAAAAAAAAAACCATGAATAGCACATTATTAAAAAAGAGAAGGAAGTGTGTTTCATTTCATTTTTTTATTTACTTAATGAATATGGTCATGGTGCCAGGTGCTTTACAAAAGATAAATAATACAGTGCGCTTAGATTTGCATTCAATATAAAGACTCTTAGTATTTACCAAATACTGACTTATAAATCAGCTCCCTTCCAGCAAGATGCAAATGTTGTCTTAAATTTATATTCAACTTCATGAACTAAACACTGTACAGATTGGATTTTCAGGGTTCTGAGTAAAAATGATTCCAAAGTGGTCAGGCTTACGAAAGATGAAAATTCAAAATAGAGTTTTGGAGAAAAGAAGTTTCTAAAGAGGTGAGGAGACTGGAGGGGTAACAAACAGAAAAAAAAGTGGGAAACTGGAAGCTCAAGCAATAAATTTCATAGGCAACTGATAGATAACTAACATCAGGTTCTACATCAGAATTATCATTAATGGCTGTCAGAGTAAATGTTTGACTTATCTCCAAACTTGCCTCTTATCTGTGTCTAATATATTCATGACATGTAAAACTGGTTGTTGGTTGGGGTTTTTTTTTTTTTGCATAGATGAAAATGTGTCCAAATTTCTCTAGATTTTAAGAGTCTAGAATGTATTTTCAAATTTACAAAGTTGAAGTCAGCTCCATCTTAAATAAAGATCACACATAATTTGCCACACACCACAAACAAGGAAAGCTGAAATCATGAACACCTCATCATCTTATTTCCCACTCAATCCTAAATTGGAGGGCAGGTGAGTCTGAAATGTGTACCTTCAGTTTATTCCATTCTGAAGAAGTCCATATTCTCCCTAGAACACATATCTCTCTATCTCTCCATTCACAATTCTCTTGTTAATTACTATGAAGTAAATTATTTCACTTTGGGTTTGAAAGATACTACAGAGGGAGAGAGGGAGGTTAGAAGAGAGGGAGGCAGAGATGGAGAGAGTAGTGGGGAAGGAAGGGAAGGAGGGAAGGGAAAGAAAAAGGGTTGAAGGAAGGGAGAGAGGTAAGTAAAGAATAAGAAGAAAGAAAAAGAAAGAAAGAAAGAAAGAAAGAAAGAAAGAAAGAAA
>PVKC010002414.1:0-18116 GCA_004027635.1 Crocidura indochinensis
GCTTCAGATTAGAGCTGCATTCCAGAAGCCAATGTCCACTGTCTTTCTTTTACCAATAGTGCTTTGTGGAGGACTTTGGCCCCAAACCTGTAGGAGCTTATTTGATAAACCAAAGAGAGTTCCATTGGAAGAATACCAACAGCAGGGAGATGAGTGAGTCACCCCACCCAGATTCTTGTCCAGGTACCAGCGAAGGACTTTATATACCAAGAGAACCCAGCAGTCTATTACAGAAGGAAAAGATGGAGAAGATAGAGACGAAGCCCAAGTGAGAAGCTGCTTTCAAAATCTCCTGCAACTCTCTTCTAGTTAATCTCTCGATCGTATTTGCATCAGTCACTGTATTACTGGTTAAATTTTGTGTTCTACCTTTAGAAATTTTAACAGCTACTCTTTTCTTCTATGCTTCCACTGCAAGCAGATAATTATGTATCCAGCTTTAGTGATTTACTATTAGTATGCACAGTTCGGGAAGTGCATAATATTGTTAGATATTTAATGTATCTTAGATCCTAGTGAATGTTTCTCAATTTCTGTGATGCTTTCTGTGTATAGTATATAGCAACTTACTATATAAAATTATGTCTGAAAAAATGTTCTAATGTTTTTGTCCAGAGAAGTTGATGGAAAGGGAACTTGGATTGATAGACTCTTACTTAAGTGCTCATTATAAAAAATGTTTTGACTAAAATATTTTCAAACTGTATATATATAAATATGTATATCTGTATATATATCTGTATATATATCTGTATATATCTGCAGAAATATTCTTATACTTTTGTTTAGAGAAGTTTATGAAAAAGGAACTCAGATGTTTTAGACTCATATTAGAGTGCTCAGTGTAAGAATGTTTAAGAATTTTCAAATTAAGTTATATCTACAGAAAGGTTCTAAAGTTTATGTTCAGAGAAGTCTATGAAAAAATTTTGTGATATGTATAAGACAAAAATATGAAATAAGCTGATTGTTTTGAGAATGATATATACACAGTTCAATCTATGATGCCTTTTACAGCTCAGCACTTTATTTACTGCTAATGGATTTTTTTCTCCAAAATTTTTGTACCTATGCAAAGTAACAACCACTTTTTAAAATTCTGATCTGGGGGTTCCTGCCTCTGGAGGAGAACAGTAGAATAAAACTTTTGTACCTTTCTTAATTTTTTTGTTTTTTTTTTTGAACAGAAAGGATGAAATTATAAGATGATTCTAGCTATTAACTCAAAACAAAGGCTTTCTTTCTTCCTTTAAATCGATCCCTATTATATGTAAAAACCTGCTGGATTACTCAAACTTCCCTACATGGTGAATATTTTTAATATAATATCTTTATTTAAACATCTTTATTACAAATATGATTGTGATTAGGTTTCAGTGGATTTTGCACTGAGAAAATAAAATAAAGTTAGTTTAGCTTTACTGTGGAGTGAAAACAAAGAAGAAGTCATGACTCCTTTACTCTTTCCTCACTATCTTGGTTTATTAATTCTTCACAGCTACCCTAACTGCTTCAGATCTGCCCACCTAGAAGTGGAAACATAGCCACGAGATTTATTTTACACATACTTATAGTATATATTCCCCATATAGTGTATATTTCCAATAAAGTTTATATTCCCCATATGCTCTTGGAACATTGGAGATTATTATCTAATTTTCTAGGTTATTTTAAGGTTGGTGGGAACAAAAAATGAACATTAAGCAGAATCGTAGGTTAAAATGAAATTTAATTAATTTCTTGTGGAGATTTTACATGGCAGCTAGTGCTAACATAAGATAAACTGTGATTTCAGAGCCTTTATCAAGGAATGGAATAGGAGCCTGAACTTTCAGAAAGAAAGGTATTTTGCATGACACGAGGGAAACTATATCGTTCGCTTTACTTTATGATAGAATTATACTATACAAATGGCTATTTTTTAAAATCTTATATTTTGCATTCTTTAAACTGATGGTGGTGCTTTCTCCGAAGAGCCATTGTTTCTGATTGTCTTGGCTCCACATACCCAGTTTTCAAATAGTGATAAAAAGCTCATTCTAGAGATTTTGGGAAAAAAAGTTAGACTGATGTTAACAATCCTATAAAATGTATAAATGTGTGTGAGAGTATCTTTGTGGTGAGAGGGAAAGAGAGAGAAAGAGAGTTGAGTAATTCATTGATTCACATTATTCTGGAAGATAAAAATTTGGAAAATTTAGGTGGACTCATAGCCTGCAAATGTAGACAAGAGTTGAGGCACATTTCTATTTGATGTCTGTATTGTTACAGATTGTAAACTCAGGAATTTTATTTCACTGTTGAGTAGAATTCATTCTTTTTTGGGAAAATGTATTCTTTCTTTCCTCAGATTTTCAATTTATGAGTACCACCCTCTCTATAGTATTTAATCTGCTTTATTTATAACCTACTGCTTTTAAATGTTGATCACATCTAAACAGTGACTTCATGACAACATCAGGACTGATGTTTTACTTAATAGCTGCAAGTTACTGCCTGGCTATGTTGACATAAATAACTAGTCATCAAATATATTAAAGAAATGTTAGGGGAATAAAAAAACCAACACTGAAAGTGGACATTTAGAAAAACATTTGTAATCAAGCTCTTTCAAATAATCTGTATTAGCTTTTGTATGTTATATCACGGTATATCCCTAGAGTATTGCTTATGTCTTTATATTTTTTTCAGTGTTGAGAATATAGTGTTTATTTTATTTCATCACTATTTAATCTTTTAAGAATATAAACACCTTCTCACTTCATTAAAATGAGTTCTTCTGAACTCATATTTAGTAGCTGTATTATAACTAAATGAAGGAATTGATGGACCCTTAGGTTTTGAATCTTACAAAGACATTATATCTTTTCACACTTATTCTTTGAATACATTGCTATGCATGCATTTGCTAGTTAAAAATATTCACATTTAAAGACTTTTTGCATGCATTGCTAAATTGCCTTCCAGAACTGTTGTGCCAGTTTATATTCCCAGTGGCACTATCCACAGTCATGTTTTCCTTCTCCTTTTCAGGATTAGGTGTTAAAATAAAAAATACAATGAGAAATATTAAAAAACTTTATCATTATTATGATTTTAATTTTTATAGTTTGTAGTGATGCTGAATGAACCCTTAACTTCATTGAAATGATCTGTCCATGCATTTCCTACTTTATTCGATTTTTATTAAGATGCTTGATTTTTAATTATCAAAACTTTATGCAATTATATGATCATTTCATTTTTCATATATTTCACAAAAATTCTTTAATTATTTGCCTTTTAAGTTTTCTTATGTTTTATTTACTGAAGCTTTTGTTTTATTTTTGAGTTACCAACTCTACCAAAATACCTATATACTTAAACTTTTTGTTTCATGCATTACACATTTTCTACCCCAAGAAGTAGTTATTTTACTCCCTTTTAAAACTCTAGAAATATTTTTGGGTTTTGGTGTCAAGCGGAGATTAACTTTTAGTTTACATTTTAAGATAAAATGCAACTTTTCTATCTACTTCTAACTATGATGTAATATGACATCCAGGAGACAGGAGGAGCTAATAAGGAACAACTTAGAGATTTCACATATATTTGACTATAGATTACCATGTATATAAAGTCTTATTTACTTTTCTATCAAAATGCAAAAATTAAATTTAATCGCTATTGCCCAAGGATGTATGTAGGTGCAGGCATGTGTGTCTAGTAGGATATGAAAATAGCATCCTTGAAGGATGGCAATTAAGGCTTTGGCTAATAGTTCCTGTTCAGCTCTATAAGCTTAATATCTACAAGTTTTTTTTATGCTTGGTATGGTTTGGAGTATGTCTACTTGGATAATGCCTATATCTTTAGTCAACAATCACTCTCTCCAGAAGTGCTAGATTACATACTTAGAAATATATGCAAAGTTTCTCTTTTAGGGTAATCATGTCCACAAACAAACAGCTTCTTCTTCTTTTTTTTTTGTTTTTTGTTTTTTGGGTCACACCCGGCAGTGCTCAGGGGTTACTCCTGGCTCCATGCTCAGAAATTGCTCCTGGCAGGCACGGGGGACCATATGGGGCACCAGGATTCGAACCGATGACCTTTTGCATGAAAGGCAAACGCCTTACCTCCATGCTATCTCCCGGGTCCCAAACAAACAGCTTCTAATGTTAAAATTTATAAACGGTGAACAATTTGAAGCACAAAGTTTGTTATAATTTTTTCTAGTGTAATTGTAATTTTAATTTATTCTCTTACATAAGAAATGTTTGCGTTTTATTCTTTACATGTAGTAATTTATGCCATTTGGGAAACCAGTCTGTAAGATATCATAGTAACTGAGGTAAATCTTTTTCGAAATAATTTGGTTTTCCCCATATTAACACTTGTTTACTCTCAGTTTTAACTGGCATGGGACAAGAAATGATAATAAGATTTCAACTGTCAAGATTTTCACAATTCCCACAAAGAGAGTTAGTATGTCAACCAATTTGTTTTAGATGCAACTTTTCTTTTCCTGTGATAACTTTTCAGTGTCATCTTATAATTTTGTGGTGGTAAAATTTGAAATTAATATTTCTAGGCTTTAATTTTGTAATGTACTATTTTAGGTTTGCAATTTCTAAGAGATGGTACCTGTGATTTAGTAATTTATCAAGTTCTCAAGCCTTTGAAAGTCAGAAACACAAAAACACTGATGTCTGGGTTTAGAATTACCATAAAAGGTTGTAAAAGAGTCCTTAACATTGCAGAAGTGAGCGTTATTTATTTATCTGAGTTTTGAAACAATTAGAAAATTGTCTTTCCTTGGTATTTTTCACATGTGGCTATTTTTAAAGAAGCTTCCATTTAAATACATATATCTTACAGCATATGCTTTGTGTTACTAATCTCTATGAGTTTAACATTTAGAGAACGATGTTTATTGACTTTGCAATGTGAATAGCTCATCATTCTTTTAAAAATTCAATATTCTGAATATTCTAGGAACATAAATATGCACAAGTACTACTTGCATTAGCTAACAGAATTGCCATATATTTGAACAGCTGTAAAATGGTTGTCTTAGTTTAAAAAAATAGTTTTGGTATATGGTGTTATTCAAATTATGCTAATATTCAAAGATTTATGCCAAAATAAGAAGATGCCACCTTGTGGCACAAGAAATAGAGATGCCTCTGTGTGTGTGTGTGTGTGTGTGTGTGTGTGTGTGTGTGTGTAATATATGGTTGATGAATCTTTGGAATAGTAGGCAATTGTCAAATTTATCTGAATGTATAAAGACAGCAACTAAAATACACATGTTGTTTTCGAGTTTTAATTCAATGCCTGTGTCACCAGTATAAAAATAATATGGGCAAATTTAAGAGAAATTATGCTGATTGATAAAACTGGGTATCTATTCAGTATTATACAGTAGTCATACAGAAATTAAAATAGGACATTTCAATAATGTTTAATATGATAGAGTAAACTTGGAAAATAATTTTAGATTAAGCTTGTACTGCATTTTATATAATTATTTTTATTGTATTATTTATGTAAACAAGAAAATTTCACTATGATTTATTTTTTATGGACTCAGTTAATTTTAGCACTTATTAACACACATCTATATTAAAATTATGTTTTATAAAGACAAATATTATTTGATTTAAGAACTGAATCATGAAGCAAGTTTGTTACATTAAATTATCCTAGACTGAGAATGAGTTGAGCTTCAAAACTATGCAACCAAATATTATCTGTTTTATGTGTGTAAACTGAGACATACAGATGTTATTCGATGCCACACATCCTTAGAGGTTGGTTGACTTTATCCTGTATTCTTTTTACACTCCTGTTCTGCCTTTGAGTTAATTTCTTGAATTAAAAGTCTTTGTTTCTCAGAAAAAAAGGAATAGAAAATAATACATTTGTCCCCTCTGAACCTTTCATTAAATGTTTATTCTGTTGCATTTCTCCAGAAGCATTTTCATATTGCCATTTTCTCCTCTTATTAGAATACTTAATATAGTTCCAAATAGTGCATAATTGAAAACAGTTTTTCATATCCATTTTTATTTATTAGTATAATAGTATTCCAGAGATCTGATGGCAGCAAAGTACTACACTATCTTATTGTAATTTATTCCGTTTTAAATGTTCATTTGGGTTTACAAAATTGTGTAATACTTTTTAGAAACACTCTTTCGACTATGTGCTGGAAAAAAGTTTAAACATCATAATTTGTAGAAAGTTTTGCAGAAATAATATTGTAGGGTATTCTGAATTTCAGACATATGGATCAATCTGCTATTCTAAAGGATCTTGAAAGGGCATTCATATATGTCTACATACCAAGATCTTGTCAAAAGACATTTGCTTCTGACAAATGATGAAGAAAGTTAATCCTGGTTACCTTTCTTCAAGAAAGTAATTCTTAAATTTTTTTCAAATTTCATCAAGAAATAGAAAGCAATTATTGTTATTTAAATTTTATGACAAGAGAACACTGGGAGTGGATTTATGAGAACCATCACAGATAGAATTATAAGAATTATATGTAGGGGCCCGGGAGATAGCATGGAGGTAAGGCGTTTACCTTTCATGCAAAAGGTCATCGATTCGAATCCCGGTGCCCCATATGGTCCCCCATGCCTGCCAGGAGCAATTTCTGAGCATGGAGCCAGAAGTAACCCCTGAGCACTGCTGGGTGTGACCCAAAAACCAGAAAAAGAATTATATGTAAATGAGAACTTGACGAATAAGAAGAATTTAGATAATTGGGTGACAGAAGGAGGCATTCTAGGTAATGGCTGTGTTCCCCAAAGTTGTTTCTCTCTAAGACAGAGTGATAAGAAATTTGCTTAGATATTATAGGGCATCTTATATAATCATAAAACTGTTGATGGCATTAAATAATGAACTAACACTGTGTAGTTCCTGTCTATATATAATGGAAAGACATGCAAAACTGTTAATTAAGAAAATATTAATGAGATGTCATTTAAACTGTTATATACTAGGAAATCTGGTTTGTGGCAATAGCATAAAATGGAATTTTTCATGTTATATATCACACACTTAATTGAGCAATCTTTAGCTTATTGGGTATCATTTTATTTGCAAATTTCACAATAATTTGTTGTTCGCAATTGTCATTTTCTGTATCTTACTACTGGGTAGAAATAGGTTATGTAAAAATAGTGCTTTCCATTAGTTCTCTATTCAATAGCTTCCATCCCTAGGATGATTTTTACCCTCCATGTTCAAACTATTTTATAAAGTAATAAATTCTGAATAGTGCACATAATATACTAGTAGTAACTCTATTTTTATAAATTGATTTACTGTAAATTACAAATTTAAATGTTATTTATACTTGAGTTTCAGGTGTACATTGTTCCAACACCAGAACCCACTACTCTCCATCAATGTTTCCAGTTTCCCTTCCAATCCACAGCTTAACTCTGTGCCAGACATGTCGCCTCTCCCATCATCCTACTTTTTTCCCACCCAGTCTTATCGACACTCCTAACTTTACCCTAGTGCTAAGCTTCTTACTGAAGACCACTTCTCCACTTCATTTCTATTTCCAGTGGGGATTTGATATTTCCCTATGAAGTTCTTCATATCCCAGATTGAAAAAAATTTATTCTGTATCTATTCCTCTAACTAATTTTACTCAATATAATTTCAAGATATGTCCACATTGCAAAACAAAATCACATGACATTTTTTTTATGGTTCAGTAGTACTCAGTAGTACCATAGTTTCTTTATCCATCATCTGTTTGTGGACATTTATGATTGTATATATATTGTTTCTTGGGTCACATCCAGAAGCGCTCAGGGGTTACTCCTGGCTCTATACTCAGAAATCGCCCCTGGCAGGCACGGGGGACCATATGGGATGCTTTGGATTCAAACCACCGTCCTTCTGCATGAAAGGCAAACGCCTTACCTCCATGCTATCTCTCCGGCCCCTGTTTCTATATTTTAGCTATTTGTGAGCATTAAAGTGCAGGTGTCTTTTCTGAATTGTATTTTTGGATCCTTGGTGTGTCTTCCCAGGAACGTATTTTCTGAATGATTTAAAAACTTAATTCCAGGGCCAGAGAGATAGCATGGAGGTAAGGCGTTTGCCTTTCATACAGAAGGTCATTGGTTCGAATCCCGGCATCCTGTATTGTCCCCTGAGCCTGCCAGGAGTGATTTTTGAGCATGGAACCAGGAGTAACCCCTGAGCGCTGCTGGATGTGACCCCAAATCCAAAACCAAACCAAAAAAAAAAACCCAAAAAATAAACAAACAAACAAAAAAAGCTTAATTCCTAGGATAACATTCTTACCAGCAGTGACTGAGGGTTCTTTTCTCTCACAATTTTACCACAAAATGTTGTTCTTTCTAAAGAGTGCCAGTCCCTGTGGTGTGAGGTGATATCTCATTGTTTTGATTTGCATTTACTGATGATTAGCTATATAGAGCATTTTTATATGCTTCTTGATCATATTTCTTTTGTTAAAAAAAGGTTTCTGTTCATCAGCTCTTCCTTATTTTTGATAAGGCTGGATTTATACTGCTTGTTGAGTTATACCAGTGTTTTAATATCTTGTGTGTAATATATGTGCAATATATGTGGTGAGTAAATAATTCCTCCTAATCTGTAGGTTGTCTTTGTATTTTGGTCATTGTTTCCTTTTGAAGTGCAGAAACAACTGTGTTTAATTCATTTGTTTGTTAATTTTTAATTCTATTTTAATTTAATTTGAATTAATTTTATTTGATTAAATTTAGCTTAAATTTTATCTATTTATTTTGGTTTGAGGGCCATACTCAGTGATGCTCAGGGGTTACTTCTGGCTATGCACTCAGAAATCGCTCCTGGCTTGGGGAACCATATGGGATGCTGGAAGATCTAAACGCAGTCCATCCTAGATAGCCACATGCAAGGCCAATGCCCTACCACTGCACCACCACTCCAGCCCCTTAAATTTATTTTAATTTAGTGTATTTAATTTTGATATGTGTTTATTTTTTCTTCTACTTGATAGGTTAGTGATGCTTCATCCTTAAAGATACTTCTAGCTTCATTGTCATTGTGAGTCTACCTGTATTTCTCTCCATAAAATTTATAGGTTAATGTCTGATATGTAGGTCTTTAAACTTTAATCTGTTTTGATTTAACCTTTCTATATGGCATTAGAGATAATTCTGCATTTTTTTGAATATGGCTGACCAGTTTTTCCAAGATCTCTTGTTGAAAAGGCCTTTCTTAGTCCACTTTATATTTGTGTTCCTTTGTTGAAGATTAATTAACCATATGTCTTAGAATTTGTCTGTTTCTTTTTTTTATTCCAGTAATCTAAGGATATATCCTTTTCTAGAACCAGTTTTAATTACTACCACTTTATAGTACAGTGGGAAGTTGGCAAATGTGATGTCCACACATCTTTTTCATTTTATCATTTTATCTTTTTCTGATAATTACTTTAACCTTTGGGGGGGACATTGATACATATAAATTTCAAGAATATTTGATCTATTTATTTAAAAAATTCTCTGGATTATCTTTACAGAGATAACACTGAATTTATATAATGCTTTGGAAACTATAACTATTTCAATGATGCTCATTTTCCCAAATGTTGAACTAGGGATGTGTTTCCATTTCCTGTCTTCTTTTATTTCTCTGTGTGATGTTTTGTAGTTTTTTTTTGTATAGGTCTTTCACCTGTTTAGATATGATGATTTCTAAGTACTTGATTTATTGAGGCACAAATTTGAAAGGGATATATATTTTGGGGTGCTGCAGCCGGTAATGCTCAGGGATTACTCCTGGCTATGTGCTCAGAAATCTTTCCTGGCTTGGGGGACCATATGGGCTGTTGGGGGATCAAACTATGGTTCGTCATAGGCTAGAGCCGGCAAGGTAGACGCCTTACCACTTATGCTACCACTTCCCCTATCCAGCCCATCTACCACTTTGAGAAGTATTTTTTGCTTGCTTTTTAAAATTTGGGTCTCCTGATTTTATTTTTACTGAATTGTGGTTTTGATATTTATGTCTATCATTCCTTAATACCTCCTCTGTTCCTGTGTTCCCTTAAGTACTAGCCCCCATAACTTCTTATCTGTCCTTTATATGGAGAATTGTTTTGTGTTCCAATATGTAGTCAATATTGGACAATGTGCTATGTAAATTACAGAAAATGAGTATTTGGCCTTTTGAGGATGAAAAGCTTTATATCTATTAACTCCCTCTCTTCCATTTCTTCTTTCAATATATATATTTACTGTACTGTAGTCTAGATTATCTATCAAATGGTGATAGTGAGGTGTTGAAATCTACAACAATTATACTATTGTTATTACTGTGTTCTTCAAGTCTATTTACAATTGTTTTATGTATTTTGCTGGCTCCTTGTTAGGTAAATATATATATTAAATATATATTAAAGCATCAGAAAGAACTCAAAATACTATATATATATAATCTTAATGATTAAAGGAATCAGGAATGATTAAAGCAACAGGAAGAACTCTTTCTTCCTGTTGCTTTAATCATTCCTGATTCCTTTAATCATTAAGAAATCTCTGTATTTTATAATTTTTATAACATCTCTATATCTTATAACTTTTTAAATACTGAATTGGTATTGTCTTCTATCAATATGGCCATCTGGCCCTTTTTATGGAGGTTGCTTGAAATATTGTCTTCCACCCTTAGACTCTATGTCTGTGTTTGACTTTCCTGTTCAAATATATTTCACTTATAATGATAATTTTATGTCCTTACAGTCTCAACATTTATTTGTTACATATTTTTAATAATAACACTATGCTACATCAAGTTGTGCATAATACAGTTGATTCAGGCAATACCAATCCCACCATCAGCGTGACCTTCCATCCACAAATGTCCCCAGTTTCCTACCCACCACCGCAGACATGCCCCTTGAAAGCACAAATATCTTCATATGCTTTGGTGCAATACAAAGGCAAATTGAAATACTAAAACTCAGACCATTAAGAGTTTATCCATTATATTTGTTGTATGTCACAATGGCGTTACTAAAGTCATTGTCTAATGATTTATTGGGTTGGTTTTGTGCTAGTTTGAGTTTGTCCTTCTGTGTTTCTGTTTTCATTAATTGAACAACTTTCTCGCAAGATTTTCTGTGATTCTATTGAACTAACAGTCTTATCATATTTTCTGGATCTTGCAAAGACCTTTCTGCATTTGCATGGCCCAAGGTCAATATATCTGTAAGGATGTCATAACTTGGCAGTTTTTTATAAGGTTTGGTTGTGAATCAGGGCTGGTTCTATGCAAAAGGTGCACTGTAGAATGTGACTGTCTTCAGGTAGAAAATGTAATCTGCCTGCCCCATGTCAGCCTTGACCACTCTACCTAGGAAGAGAAAATTGAAGAGAAAATTAATGAGATAGATGAAAGGTGGTCAGAGTGATATCCATGAGAAAATGATTAAAATTTTCACGCTGAAGTTGAAAGCTATATATCTTGACTATTATTATGATTGAAATAAATTCTGGTCAACCAGGCTGTATTAAATATGCAATAAATTAAACAATAAGCATATCCCCAATACTAGGAATCTTCACGTGTCAGTCTCCTACAGAAAATTTCAGTTTCTGAAATTTCTCTTTGTTCTCCATTTCCCTTTCTATAATACACTTTTCTTTTTATATCATATTTCTTACACTTTATTAGTTTTTAGTTTGTTTGTTTTGGCCACACCTGGCAGCCTTCATGGGTTACTCCTGGCTCAGCACTCAGAAATCACTTCTAGCAGGCTCAGGGGACCATATGGGATGCCAGAGATTGAACCTGGGTACATCCTGGGTTGGCCACATGCAAGGCAAATGTCCTACTGCTGTGCTATAGATAGCTTCAGTCTCCACTTTTATAGTTTTTACAAAAGTTATGATTGGGGAAATAATACAGTGATATGGCTATTTTATTGCCTGTGTCCAAGTTGGCTCAATCTTTGATATGGAAAACAGTTCTTAGAGTACCGCTGGGAGTGATCCTTGAGTACAGAGATACGAGTAAGCCAGGAGCATACCAGTATGTCCCTGAAAAAAGATAATGTTCTCCAGTTCTGAAAATCCATTACTCTTTTTCTCTTATTTTCTTTCTTTTTTTGGGTGGGAGGGAACACCTGATGACACTCAGGGGTTACTCCTGATAATGCGCTCAGAAATCACTCCTGGCTTGCAGGGAGACCATACGGCATGCTGGTGGATCAAAACCTAAACCTTCGTCTGTCTTAGGTCAGCTGCATGCAAGGCAAATGCCCTACCACTGCATTATTGCTCTGGTCCCTCCTCTTTACTTATTTTCATGATTATGAAGCTTTGTGTTCATGATTACTCATAATATTTCGCTAACTATAATTTTTCCTTGATCTTTCAAATCATATATATCATTGTTTACCAACTGCAATATTTATATAGATCTTGGCATGAATAGAATTATAATTAATGTGTATAGAATAGAATTATAATAGAATTATAATTATAAAATTATAATAGATTTATAGAATTATAATTAATATGTATAATTTGACTATATTATACCACACACTCAAATAATAATTTATTATACATTAAAATTAAAAACATGATATTGCATGATATCTATAAATAGTACATGGAGTATATCTTTTGAATCAATATGTTTATTTTTTAATTGTTTCCAATATTTTTCTCAATTGGCAAATTTTGTCTTTCTTTTTCATCAACATTTTAGGTCATCTTTGATTTCTTTTTGGGAGCACACTCAGTAGCATTCAGTTGTTACTCCTGTTTCTGTGCTCAGAAATCACTCCTGGCAAACTTGGGAGACCATCTGGGATGGCGAGGATCGAGCCTGGTCCATTCCAGCTCCACTGCATGCAAGGCAAATGCTAATCATTCCACCCCTATTTTTTAATCTTTTTTTTTAATTTTTGTTATTCTTCTTTTGATGTACTAATCTTCTATTTTCTTCCCGATTAAAAAAGGAAATCATTTTGAGGCTTTTCATGATTCTTTTAATGTACTCATTTTCTGACATATTGTTTAGTCTTCTGAATTTTAAAGGCAAAATGCAATGATATGTACATTCAAAGAATGCTTTAATATCCCATTTTATATTCCTGCTCCTCTGTTTATTCATATCAAAGTTGTTGCTGGAGTTTTATTGATATTATGAAATTATTTTGGTTTTATTTTAATAAAAATTACTTTTAATTTCATTCATCTGAACATATATTTGAAACAGGTAGCAGGATAGCACTTTCATTGAATTATATCAGGATATATAATAGTAGGTTTAGTATTCCAATTTTCTTATTCAACAATCTAAAATTATTTTTAACACTTCATTGTTTTTTATTTTCCTCCATTTATAGTGCTGACATTGTAGCAATGTTCTGAGGTTACACATTCTTGGAGGTTATGTCCTGAGAGAGCAATCTCAACACACTTTTGGCACAAAGTGCTACAAGGGTAGTGTGAGGGAAGATATGTCATAATGTAGGAAGTACCTGGGTATTGAAATCAAAGCCTCATGTTTGCATGCTGGGTAATTTTCCATTGAACCACATTTTAATTTTGAGGCTTAATTTTTTTTTCAGGGGAGGGCACATCTAGCAATGCTTAGTGGTTACTTCTGGCTCTGCACTCAGAAATTACTCCTGACATCCTTGGGGACTACATGATATACCAGAAATCAAACCCAGGTTGATCATTTGCAAGGCAAGAATCCTAACTACCCTCTATATTATCTTTATGGGCCAACAAGGCTTTAAATTTTGTTTTTTGGACCTGATGTGCTTGAGGTTTACTCCTGACACTTGTGCAAAGTTATAACTTTTGGGGAACCCTATTTGGTAATGGATTGAATTGGAGTTGGCCATGTACAAAACATGAGCCTTACTTCTGTACTTTTTTTCAAGTTTCAAGAGAGTACTTTGTTCATTCCAATCTAGTTTCATTTTCTCTTAGATTATTTTCCCTCATCTTCAACTTTTTGAATATAATGAGCAATTTTCTACACTTTTTCCAGTTTTCCATAATAGTAATAAATAAAATTTCTAAATGATATTTTGTTGGGAACTGGTAGATATTAGCACTTTCCTTGCATGTAGCCAGCCTGGGCTTTCCCCATAGCACACCATCTAGTCTTCTGACAACTCTAGAAAGTGATTCCTGAGCAAAGAGTCAGAAATAATCCTTGAATACTACAGGGTATGATGCAAAAACTATACACATTCACAAATATACACACAACTAACAAAATATTTACTTTTCTTTTTTTAATGCAGTTATCCTTGGGGTCTATTTCTAGCTCTGTGCTTTGTAGATTGCTCCCATGGTTTTGGAGGTGCATCCACATAGTGCCTGAGATCAAATCTGGACTTCTTGCATACAATATGTGTGCTTAGCCTCCTGAACTATTCCTCCGTTTCTGTTTTATAATATTTGCTTTATTTTGCCATATTAAATAAAATGCTCCTTATTGATGCTTATTAGTCAATCAAATAAACACTTTCTCCTTATTTTTGTTTTCCATTTTCCTCTTATACTTTTCTTCATATATTGAACAGACTAATGTGTTAATATATCTTCCTAATTTCCAGTGATCATTTTACATTTACACAGTGTGACCATACACTATAACAATAGTATTTTATACTACCATCATCACCAAGACAAATAATGGAACTATCAAAGTAATCAACTTTGAGATTTGTTAAATATTATTCCAATTGTTTCTTTCATAATTTATTTATGTATATAATTTTTTCGAGGTACAAGTTGCTGTCATTGCTCCTTCACCTCTATTTTGTCAATGATTTTTTAAGTTTTTTTTTCTATCTGAATAGCATTGAAATATGAGTAGATGTGGAAAAAGTATACTATCTGCCTAAATATTAGCATCGATTTTGAACTGAAAGACTGTTTTATTATAGGTTTATTAAAGGGTGTGCATGTCTGGGTTTATCTGTGTAGTACGCGATGGCAAGAGGAAAAGTACTTGCTGCACTTTTAGTGAAGTGGACTTTTCTGTTTTATGAATTGACTGATTGATGTCTCAACTTTATAATCATTGTAAAATTTTCCCCATACTTTTGGCACTGGATTTTGTTAGAAATAGATTTCTTTTTAAGAGTTTTCCAGTTTCCTAAAGACTGTATAGTATTCAATTGCATAGATGTACCACAGTATTTTTTTTTTAACAACTCATCTGTTGTCAGTTAGCCATTAGGAAAAATCAAGTCAGGAAATTTGCTTATATGTGGATTGATATGGAGATTACTATGCTGAGTAAAATGAGTCAGAGGAAGAGGAAGAAATGTAGAAAAGTTTTAATCATCTGTGGGATATAAGAAAAGTAAAAGTATAGTGATGATATCCAAAGACAATGGAGGTCAGAATTAGGAGGTCCAGTATAGAGTGGTAAGTTTGCTATAAAGATCAGTCAGTGCATTAGAGTAGAGATGGGTCTACTATGAAAGTGATAGTTGAACTATATTCCAACGATAGTTGGACAAGAAATGGAGGTTAAAAGAGATAAAGTGAGAGAGAGAGAGAGAGAGAGAGAGAGAGAGAGAGAGAAGGAAATGTCCTAGGTAGGAGAGGGTGGGTGGGAAGGAAGAGGGTATCAGGAGGTGTGAGATGGAAACTGTTATCATTGGTGGCGGGAAATATGAAAGGAAAAGGTTGTTGTACTTTATATAACTGTAACACTGACATGAACAATTTTGTCTGTGGATAAAAAACTGTATTATTAACAACACCTTGTAACAATGGTGTTTAAATTACAAAAATGAAGAGAAAGAAAAATAAAAGAAGAATGAAAATGAAGTTTACTGAAATAATTGCTAAACTCTGACTAAATTTTTATTACTATAAATAAATAATTTCCTAAAGTTAAAAAAAGAGTTGTCCATTTTCATACAGTTTGACAACTGCCAGAGAGAGTGCTGGAAATGATAGCCAGGTATGTCTTTATACCAGAACTGTTCTACTATTTGTCTTAAATGGTTATAGCTAATGACTGCTTTTATTGGGATTACTTTAAATTATTCATTCAACCAATTTTTTTATAAATTTATTGCAAGCAATATCTTCTTTGTGTGCTTTTATAAAATGTTCAGTATTTAGAATGAGAAAAATTTTTTTCTCTGGAGTATCATATTTAAACTGTAACTTAAATAGAAATACTTTAAACTACTTTTTTCCTTGGAAGACTGGAAAGATGTACACAATGATCAAATTTTTAGTTTAAACATAAATATTCAATATTTTGTTTATTAAATCTTTAAGCATAAAAAATACAAACGAGGGGTGGAGAGATACCATGGAGGTAGGGCCTTTGCCTTCCATGCTGAAGGACAGTGGTTCAAATCCCCACATCCCATATGGTTTCCCTATCCTGCCAGGAGCGATTTCTGAGTGTAGAGCTAATAGTAGCTCCTGAGCGCTGCTGACTGTGACCCCCCCCAAAAAAAACAAAAAAGCAAAACAAAAAACAAACAAACAAACACAAAACATATGAGTAAAATAGCATAAGGAAGTGATGATAGGTGTAGGCAATTATAATGACGAGTTATGCAACCTATGGCATTTGTGTGGATAGTAAACTGGAATGGGGGGATATGATTAACAGGAAAATGAATTTTGGAGCAATTAAATTCAGGCAAGTAAACATGGGAGAATCAAGTTAAAAGCAGAGAGAGGTCAGGAGCGATAGCACAGCGGGTAGGGCATTCCCCTTGGACACGATTGACGCCGGTTCAATCCCCAGCATCCCAGCATGGTCCCCAGAGACTGGCAGGAATGATTTCTGAGCGCAGAGCCAGGAATAACCCCGAGCACTGATGATGTGGTCCCCAAACAAAAAAATAGAGTAAGAATGAAGAGAATATGACAATTCTATACAGCTAAAATGGAGCAATAGGATGAGGAAGGAGAAACGTATAGTTGGCAGAATTGTTGTTTGATCTGCTAATCATGTAGAAATAAGGGTCATACAGTGTTCAAAGTTATTGATAATTAAGAGACATTTATATTTTATAATTTTCAAATCAACTTAATTTAACATTTATTCAATCAACTTTGGTGATCACTCATATTTGAGTTGTGATCAAATAAATGTACTTACTTTGATATTCTCTTTTTATGAAACACTAATATCTTTCTTATTGTGTCAAATAGTGACTTTCCAGTAAAGGAGAGACTAAGGAATGACTTTAATTTTTCATAAATATTAAGGAATTAGTAAATTATATTCTTATTTCTATGAAAGCATTCTTTTTATTAGATCCTTCTGCTTTCAAGCTCAAAGAAAATCCTGTAACTATCTTTAAAATTTATGGTAATTTGTAAGTTGAAACAGGATTAGTTTTACCTTTGTTATATTTTTAGTATGTCTTAATCCTCATGAATATTTTTAAACATTCATTTCATATAGGTGTGATTAAAGTATATTAGAGGGAAATTATTTCGCTAAAGTTTTAGGAAACTAAAATTGTACACAGAGTCAAATGGTGTTTTCCAAGTCAAATAATATTTATTTCCTAAAGGGAGTTCTGTTACCCAAAATTTAGTTAGATAGATTTGTTGCTCTTGTATCAATTTCTTCCCCAATATCATTTATATTTTTCTACGTAAAAACATTTAGTCTATTACTGAATTTTTTTCTTCTGATGGGAAAGTAAATAGTAAAACAAAATCCTGTAATATGTGCTAGAATTTCTTGAAATACTTAAATACCCATTTTATAAAGTAATGATACATTTACAGTTTCCTGAAATGTAAAAGTAAACATTTATTTGTTCTAGTCAAATAATTTTATAAAGGTACTATAAACACACACATATATATATATATATATATAACTGATTTTAATAACTTGGTCATGTGCACTATAGGGAATTGCATTCTATATTCTCTCTTTTGGATTAAAGACTTTTAGAGTATATTTAAGATTGAACTATAACATTCACTTAATAAATAATGCTAAAATATTTAGTGATACACTTACATTAATTAAAAACATAAGTTGTTTCAATTATATACTATTTCTCTCAAAGATTTTAAAATTCTAATAAAGATACTAACACAATTGTAATC
>PVKC010002414.1:18216-43693 GCA_004027635.1 Crocidura indochinensis
TTTTTTTGGCCACACCCGGTGACGCTCAGGGGTAACTCCTGGCTATTCGCTCAGAAGTCGCTCCTAGCAAGCACGGGGGACCATATGGGGATCCGGGGATCGAACCGCGGTCCATCCTAGGTTAGCGCAGGCAAGGCAGGCACCTTACCTCCAGTGCCACCGCCCGGCCCCCTTTTCCATTTTCAACCCATGTTTTTCTTTGATAGGCTTGATTTGGAACCTGTATTTAACATGTAGCTTTGTGCATTCATGCATGCAAATCTACACACTGTATATTATTTTGCCTTTATAGTAATTATTTTCATTTATGAAATTCTAAATTCAATGTTAAATATTGAATATTTTGGTTAAGTGACAGCTTGTGCTAGCTTTAGGATATTCCTGCTTGATAATTATTCATGAGAAGAACAGCTGAAAACAAACTAGTTATACACCTTGGCAAATTACTGTGATTGTAATTCTGTGAAATTTCCCCATGGCCATGTGACTTTATTATAAGTACTCTAACAGTACAGATGTCCAGAATGTTGTCGTTGTCACAAATGTTATTTCTATATTCAAAGTTTTTGGATTACTCTTTACTGCTTCAGAAAAAAAATGAGAGGTAGGAGATGAGACAGGCAATATGTATGGTAGAACATATGCAGCTCTTTACAGCAAGTTATGTACCTTGATTTGGAGTGGGCATTGTGCATTTATACGACATTCCTGTAAAACACAGCAGCGATGACATTTTTTGTGTGTGAAATCTAGTTACAAAGAAAATATTTTTATTAAATGTTATAAGAATGGAAAATAGCCCCAATTTCTCATCCATCCCAAACAAAATGCAGTTGAAAATCAAATGTTATTTCCCTAACTCCCCTTCTTCCTTTCAGTTTCTTCCCCATATGGTTCCTGAAATGTTCCCCCATTTAAATGGATTTTAAAGCTCATTCCTTATAGTTCCTAGAGCATTCATTGCTTTTGAAAGAAAAAAAAAAAGAAAAACATTTTAGCATGTGCTATTTTTGTTATTCTAATTAGCAAAAACAGCTGGTCCTGTGCAGCTCAGACTGTAGTCTTTTTCAACACATTGTTCAGATATTTTTCTTTCTCTTCTGTCAAGCTACAGGCTACCACCTCTCCTCTTCCCACACATATCAACCCCCAAAACACCTGCACACACAACCTTAAATATCACCTACATCTGCCATGAAAGGAAAAGGGAAACAGCTTCTCTCTTTCCTGCTGGCTAGTTAGGATACAGACACCAAATACACAGAAGGTGAACAAAACTCACTCTCGAGGTACTCACTATCTGAATGATTTTATATGCACCAAGCACTTTTACTCTGTTGTCTCCCAAGTGCAGCTATCTTACAAGGATTTTTTTTATCTGTTTGTTTGCTTCTTCTTTTTCTTTTTCTGAACTCCTTCTTAAATGGGAGTAGCCTCTTGTAAAATCAGAGATAGAAAAATTGGATAATCAAACCTTACAATTTGGTGTCTATCAAAGACATGTGACTGCCAATGATCATTGAAGCTGATCAAAGTCACATTCTGTTGTCATGGTAACGGATTCCCATTTTATTTATGTGGAGGGGTATGCACCACAGGAGAATAATGCTGAGACAAATTAAATTTGTGTTGTTCAGAAATTAACATGTGGAATGCTTAGGAGTTGAGTGAGGACTTTCCAGTTTAATTTCTTGTTTTAACAAGAAAGGAGGTGGGGAGAGAATATGATCCTTAAAGGATGTTGTTGTTACAGAAGAGTCCAGTAAAGCACCAATGTTTCAGTAGTGCTCTCCTAAGGGGGAGTCCAGATATGGCATAATCATTTTTATTTGCTTTTGTCACTGACACATTTCATGAGCTTAAATCTCTCCAAGCTTTCTTTGACTTTCTTTTTAACAAATTTAAAAAGGATTACAAGCGGATACATCTTTCAAGTTTTACATTTGTTTTGCTTTTGAGCTGGAAACAATCCTTAATCCACTACCACTAATCTTCTGGGAAAAGTATAGTATGATTAATATATTTAAATTTTCTGTGACTTGTGATATCTCTTAGTCAAATTTTCAGGCTGAATAAAGCTTTTTTGTCTTTTTTGCTTGTAAGGTATCATTTGGTCTCGATAGTAATGTCCTTGAATTTTTCTGATGCTTTTGGCAATGATGCTATATGACTATATATATTTCTAATAAATTGTAGTATTCTTATTCAAAGGTAAAACAATAGAGGTGGTGAGTTTGGATGTTTGTCATTTTCAATCACTAACATTTATTGTCATGTAGTCCATCTTCTTCTGTAAGTAGTCTTCTACATTTTCTTTCCTGTCCTGCTTCATCATGGCTCTATGACAAACACTTGCTCTATGATTCTCTCCATAGAAATGATTACTCCTGTCTTCTTCAGCAGCCACTAGGAATTACTGCTCACATTTTATGTAATAAACAGGGACCATAAATCTGTATGTTGTTTCCTTTCCATTGCTCTTGTTATTTATATTTTTTCTCATTATAATTCAAAATATGAATTTTGAAAGTATTTGAAGTGATTATTTCTATAAAGGTTGTTTTAACATGTAGAATGTGATTTCAGTCTGGAGTTTATCTTCTTGTTATGAGAAAGGGTGGAAACCAACACTCACTAGCAATGTTCTGTGTAATAGTACTCCTGTGTAGCACTTGATGCTTTTGCACGCTGTTGAGTCTACACATAAAATTCATTTATTATTCAAGTGAAGAAACTGAGTCTTTCAGAGAGTAAGCTACTTGCATAAGGATATACAATGGTAGAACATTCCTAATATTAAAATGCTTTACTCTAAAATCATGGTTTATTTTTTTCTTTTCTTCCCACATTGGTGATAAAACAGATGGATATGCATACACACACAAATATCACACAAGATGTGAGGAACTGAATGTTACTTGAGTGCTAATGACAATACTTGCATCAAAAGTGAAAGATAACGAATGGGCCTCTTCTAGTCCGTATGGTCTGGTAGTATTTGAGTAGAGCATCAAGAAGTACAGCATATAGCTGGTGCAGATGGAGCATAGGAGAGAGGCTAAACCACTTGATCTCTGTCACATAGCTACATTCTTATAATAAACAGAAAAATGTGTTTTTGTTTCTATTGACTTCCACATGAATAAAGTTCACTCACTACTCAGCTAGGGGTTGCATTTTTTAACACCTGAAATGTTTATACCTCCAGAACAGAATATTCTGGTGAAATTTATTCTCTTTTAATTGATTTTTTAATTTATTCTATTTTATGGTCTTTGGGGGCATACAGTTTTTATTTATGAACTAGAGAAAATTAATGAAGAAATAATACAACTAGCCATGTTTATATATCATAACCAAGGACACATAAATGAAATTCAAGCAAAGACTGGAGAGTATACAGCATATAGGGTCCTTGTCTTGCTCACCCTTAACTGAACTGATGTTAAGTTACTTCAGTAACTTTATGAATAAGGGCATCTTCATAATAAAATTTTCCTTGCTATGGATCTACAGATAGTTATATTGTTTTTTGATAGCTATAGATAGACTTTTGCCTTGCTCATAGCCAACTTTTGTTCAATCCTGGCATTGCAAATGGGCACTTGATAATCAAGTCCTGACTTACTGACTGTTGCCGAAATCACTTAGGAAACAATCAACAAACAAATGAACACAAACATATCTCACTGACCAAAAGGTTTCATGTTCTCTTCTAAGAGAAGCAAACGACACTTCCGTCTTCTACCCTCAACATGAGGTCTAATTTTACCTTGGGAGAGCTCTGTGTTTCTGAATTTCTTTTTATCCTGGTGGAAACTTTAAACTGGAGAATACCTTCCACATTGATCCTTTCTCCCACAGGATGATTCTTTGTGTCTTCTCTTTACCCATTACCACCTGAGAAGAAACCAAAGCAAATTTATATTAAGATACCGAAAAATTTTTAACCCACAATATTACATAATCTTAGTTGTTGGTTAAATGTCATTTATTTGGTTAAAAAAAAGAAATTTGGCCACTGCCTTCCAGAAAGTAAATATATTATCTATTAACAATTATTGAATTGTTAACATCACTAAGAGCTTATCTAATAAGTTTTTACACCTCAGTCCAAATTACCACCTGAGTATTTTTTGGGTTGTCTAAAGAAGCAAGAACTATCTCCTATTAACCACTTGTTTGCTTTAGACATTTGGACTATTTTAGAAGCAGTTGTTGTTAAAATTTAGAAGATGTTTCCAAGGTGAGCCCATTAGAGTCCACAGGTCTCTGATTACTGGTTTATACTCATCCCTGGGAAGTATTTCACCCTAGGTTCTTAAAGTACCTAGTTTTGAAGTTTTCAATGGGCATTCCAACTGCATGGCAAGGTAATGAAAATTCAGAAGCAGAAATCTTTAGTTAAAATACAATATTTATTAGCTGGGAATAGGAAATATAAAGTGTATCATATAGAGCCATGATCTTAGAACATAGTTTTGGAGCCATATTGTTTCTTTCCACAGTGGGTAATATGAGTCACAGGGCATCTGTCATTTTGTTCTTAGCAAAACTGTCACAGATTTCAACTTAATCAACTTTCACCTGCACATTCAAAGAGGGTTAGAACTTTAACAATAACTCAGTTGTTAAGGAAATATTTAATCGGGTTTGTGTGGAAATGAAGTTTCTTGAAATATATTTGCATCCTAAGAATCTAATCTATATACCTTGCAACTGTATCTACCCCTAATTTTCTGAGTGGCTTTTCCATGCAGTGCTATTTTTATCCACCATAGGGGAACAAATGCATAAAAGAAACTCAATTTGCTACAGCCTGATATTATGGTGTAATGACTAGATTTGACAGTGAAATGACTTTTGAATTTTAGTGAGGATAAATGAATGGATTGGAAGCCACTGCTTTTAAAATGGGCTCCTTCTGTTCCTCTATTCTAAATTTCACACTGGAAGAAAAAGTTATTTTTTAGTTAGAGACCTTTGCTTCGATCTTGCTTTTAATTTATGTGAAATGGTGGTTTCTTTTCCTTCTTTCCATTAGAGATTTTATTCTATTCAAATCTAGAAAGCTTTAAAACTGTAGCAAGTATGTACAAGTCATTTATAGGTCTGATGTATATATTCAACTTTATAGTAAGCCAGCGACTATTGCTCCTACTAAGCAATGAAAAATATTGTGTAAAAGTAAGTGAAAAATGTCAAATGGGCTTAATAATCTTCATGAAGAAGATCATTACTGGGAAAACAATAGATGATAGAATTTTTTTTCATCCTGTCCACTTTCCATTTTATGAAATAAGGAGAAGAGAGTCTCAAATTCTCTCTCTTGCTCTTCTCTCTCTCTCTCTCTCTCTCTTTATAATACAGTTGTTTCCTCCCTTTACTGACCTAGTAGCAAATAAGTTTGATGGAATTTGTATTCCAAGAGTAAGAAATATATTCAGAAAGTTTCTTCAATTCTCATTTGTTGATATTTTATCATGAATGGTTGCTGGATCTCATCAAATGCTATTTTTGTACCTGTTGACATGATCATGTGATTTTTATTGATTTTTTTTTTGCAGTTGTGTTCATCAAGTATATAGGCATGTAATTCTATTCTTTTGTGATGTCTCTGTCAGCTTTGGCATGATGGTAATGCTAACATCATAGAAACTTAGAGTGTTTCTGTTTCTTTAAGTTTTTTTAGAGCCTGAAACGATTAGCAGTAGATAACTTTTAAGGTTTGAAAGAATCCACTAGTGAATTCCTCTGGGTCTGGACTTTTTATTATTACCATTTTTATTTCTTCAAGGTGATAGATTTGTTCAAGTATTCCATATCATCCTTATTCAACCTTGGAAGATTATTGGAGTCCAAGAGTTTTTCCATTTTATTTATTTAAATTATTTTATTTAAACAGCATGATTACAAAATTGTTCATGATTAAGTTTATGTCATAAAATGCACACAAATTTTCACCAATGCACATTTCCCTTCCCAATACCCCCAATTTCAATCCTAGTGCTCAATTGTCTGTATCAGGGATTTATTTCTCTCTCTCTCTTTCTCTCTCTCTCTCTCTTTCCTGCTCTCTCTTCCCTTTTAGACACAGTTATTTGCCCTATTGTTAAGGACTGTGTATAACTTTATCCCCTTTTAGCACCAAGTTCTAGTCCAGAGTGATCAGTTTCAACTATCACTGTCATAGTAGATCCTTCTCTACTCACTGCATTCACCATTCTTTGTGGCAAGCTTCCTATCATGGACTGACCCACCTTGTCTCATTTCTATTGTTACTGGATATTATTACCATACTATACTTTATTTTTCTTATATCCCACAAATGGGTAAGATTTTTCTATGTATATCCTTCTCTCTTTGACTTATTTTACTCAGTATAATACTCTCCAAATACATCCTTATATAAGCAAATTTCATGACTTCATTTTTCCAAATAACTGCATAGAATTTCATTGTGTAGATATATCACAGCTTCTTTAGCCACTCATCTGTTCTTGGGCACTTGGGTTCCCAGATTTAGTCTACTGTAAATAGTGCTGCAATAAACATAGAAATGCATGGAGCCGGAGAGATAGCATGGAGGTAAGGCATTTGTCTTGCATTCAGAAGGTTGGTTCAAATCCCAGCATCCCATATGATCCCTAGAGCATGCCACGAGTGATTTCTGAGTGTAGAGCTAGAAGTAACCCCTGTGTGCTGCTGGGTGTGATCCAAAAACCCAAAATAAAAAAAAAAAAAAGAAGAAGAAGAAAGAAAAGAAAAGAAAGAAATGCAATGAACTTTTCAGCATAGTTTTAATGATTCCTAGGGTAGATCATATTGCTGGATCAAATGAAAGCTCTATTTCTAGTTTCTGTGAGAAATATCCATATTGTTTTCCAGAAAGTCTGGACTAGACAGAATTCTCACCAACAGTGGATGAGGGTTCCTTTTCCCCAAACATCTGTACCATTACTAGTTGGTTCTTGTTCTTTGTGATGTCAGTCTCTGTATTGTGAGATGATATCTTATTGTTGCTTTGATTTTCATCTACCTGAGTTAATTAGTGATGTGTAGAATTTACTCATATGCCTTTTGACCATCTCTATTTCTTCTTTAAGGTAGTTTTTGCTAATTTGTTCTTCCATTTTTGGAAGGAATAAGATATTTTTTCTAAGGTCGATCAATGCCTTGTATATCTTATATATTAGCCTCTTATTTGATGGGTGGTGGGTGTTTCTGCATCCTGTGGGTAGTCTTTGTATCCTAGTCACTATTTTCCTTGAGGTACAGGACCTTCTCAACTTAATGTAGTTCTATTTTTATCTTTGCTTCCATTCTCAGCCAGTGGTGTGCATCCTTGAAGGCGTCTTTATTGTAATATCATGGAGTGCTCTGCTTAAGTTATATATATATATATATCTATATATATATCTATCTATATATCTATATATATATATATATAGAGAGAGAGAGAGAGAGAGTGTGTGTGTGTGTGTACCTTATGGCTTTGCTCTGATATCAAGGTCTTTAATCCATTTTGAATTGATCTTTTTGCATGGTGTTAAAGAAAGATCTGAGTTCATTTTTTTTTGCATGTAGTTGTCCAGTTTTCCCAGCATCACTTGCTGAAGAAGGCTTTTCTTGTTCCACTTTGTATTTCTTGCCCTTTAATCAAAAAGATTAATGATTTTATATCTGAGATAGTTCTACAGGTATGTAATTAATTATCAATTTTCTTTAAGTTCTCTTTTTGTGTGTCATAATGATTAACAAGGTAATATCTGAATATCCTGTGAATTTTTGTAATACCTTTTGTTATAGCCCCCATTTCATTTCTAACTCATTTTATTAGGATTTTCTCCCTATCTCTTTTTTGTGAGTTTTACTAATGGTTTATTTATCTTCTCCATATTTTTTTGAAGAATCAAATCTTGCCTTCAACAAGCCCTTGGCAAACATTACAACTAAAAAGGGAAAAAATAAAAGCCATTCCTCTGTGATCTGACACAAGACAAGCTTGTCCACTCTCAACAATCCTTTTCAATATAGTACTGGTAATACTTACATAACAATTAGGCAAAAATTATCAAAGGCATCCACACAGGAAAGGAAAGAGTCATGGTCTCACTGTTTGTAGATGACATAATTATATAATGAGAAATATCTAAAGACTCTACAATAAAGTTTCTAGAAACAATAGATTTGTATAGAACAGTGGCAGTTTACAAATATAGTATACAAATACATGAATTGTCTATATACAAATGAAAGAGAACAAAGAAATGTTTAAAAATTATGTTCTTAGTTGTGCCCAAGAAAATCAAGTAAATTGGAATCAACTTATATTGAAAAGTGAAAGACCTATATGAAAAAAAAAACTATAAAGTATGGCTTCAAGAAATAAAACAGGACACAACGGAATGGAAATGCATTTCCTGTTCATGTACTAGGAGGGTTAACATATAATGGCAATATTTTCCAAAGCATTGTGCAAATTTATTGCAATCCATATAAGAATATCCATGACATTGTCCAAAGAAATAGCTCAAACTCATGTGGAACAATATACCTTCATGAGTAACTAAAGCAATCTTTTGGAACAAGATGGGAGGCATGACTTTCCCTAACTTCAAACTAAACTATAAAGCCACAGTTATTAAAACACTTGTTTTTAAAATCAAGAAAGACCCTCAGATCAGTGGAATAGACTTGAATATCTTGACACTGACCCTTGAGAATATTATTGTTAATATTTGATGAACAGACAAGAAATACTATATGGAGCAAGTAAAGCCTCTTTAACAAGAGGTGTTGGGAAAACTGGTCAACTGCATGAATAAAAGTGAACTCAGACTTTTCTTTAATGCTATGCACACAAGTGAAATCAAAATGAATTAAAGAATTTCAGACCTAAAACCATGAGGCACATAGAGAAGAATATAGAACTTTCCATGATATTGGCACTAAAGACTTCTTTGAGGATGAAACATTAATGACAAAGCAAGTGTAAGCAAAGATAAATAAATGGGTCTCATTTGCACCTCAAAGGAAATGGTGACTTGTACACAAAGACAGCCCACAGATTTGGAGAAACTATTCACCCATAACCTGTCTGATAAGGGGTTAAAATCTGAGTTATATAAGACCTTCATACGAGACTGGAGCAGTGGCACAGTGGTAAAGCATTTTCCTTGCATGTGTCTAACCTATGATGGTCCTATGGTTTGATCCTCTGGCTTCCTATATGATCTCTCAAGCCAGGAGCAATGATTTCTAAGCTCATAGCCAGGAGTAACCCCTGAGCATCACAGGGTGTGATCCCAAAACAAAACAATAAAAAATAAGGCTGCCATATAGCTTATATATCATATAACAGCAACAACCAAAACATAACTTTTTGAAAAATGGGAAGAAGAGATGAGCACAAATTCCCTTAGAGAAGAAATACAGATGGCCAAAAGACACATTAAAAACTATTATCATTAATCATTATAGAGATGCAAATCAAAACAACAATGAGATATTACCTCACACCACAAAGACTGGCATACATCATAAAGAACAAGAACCAGTGCAGGCGCTGATGCACCAAGATAAGGACTCGCTTGCTGCTGGTAAGAATATCTACTGGTCCAGCCTTTTTGAAAATTAATATTGATTTTCTTCAAAAAATTTTTTGAGCTTCCATATGACCTAGTAATACTGCTCCTAGTAATACACCTTTGGGGCACAGAAACACAGAGAACAAAAGGAATCTGCATTCTTATATTTTATTGTACAACTATTCAAAATAGCTGGACTCTAGAAACAACCCAGCAGCCCAAGAACAGAGGGCAAAGAAAACATGCTACATCTACTCAATGGGATACTACACAGCTGTTTGTAAAAATGGCATCATGAAATTTATTTATACTTTGGTAGATATTGAAATTATTATATTGAATGAAATTAGGCAGAGGGATAGACATAGAATAATTGCACGTTTTTAGGATTTATATATACATATATAAAGACAGTATGAATTAATATCCAAAACAATAAAGTCAAGGTCATTAAGGGCTAGTTCACAGTAGGAAGTTTTTCAGAAATAGCAAGGGAGTGCAGTTAAGGAAGAGAAGGGACCACTATGAATACTCTGGACAAGAACTGGATGCTAAAAAGTGATAAAAGGATATGCATGATACCACTTCAGTAACATTATTGTAGATCACAGGATCGTAAAGGATAAAAGGAAGAAAAAAGGGGAGAGTTAGAAAGGTAAGAATGCTATCTACTTAACTAGAGGAGGCAGTGGGAAAGACGGGAGGGAAACTGAGGATATTGGTAGTGGTTAATGTGTACTGGTGGGGAGATTTTCTGCATTTTATGACTGGAATTCAATAATGAATGACTTTGTAATTGTGTACCTCATGGTGATTCAACTAAAGTATTTATCTATTAAATCAATAATAAAATATTTTCTAGAATAAATAAAAGAGGAAGAAATAGTTCACATTTACTATTTTATTTTGTTTCAAAAATACTTCACATTTTTATTTACCTAAAACTGTTAAGTATCCTCCTATTGGGCAGTTGAAAGAAAAAATGGCAATAGAGGGAAATGACTTAAATTTTGATATTTTTACACTAACAATAATGTAAGCTGCAAGATTTAAATTGAACTTGCCTTTACCTGTTTAATATCTCCTATGGAGATACTAGTCTATGGATCAGAAGACAGAAATTGTGAAATATTAAGACCTAAGTTTACCTCTAGAAGAAATTTTATAATTATTACTGTTTAACTGACATTTACCTTTTTTTTGCTAAGTGTCAATATATCTCCTGTTCAAAGCAATAAAGCAAGAAAATAGTGGACAGGCCAGAGGAGTAAGCAAATAGAACTGTAGGTAGGGCATTTGCTTAACATGTGACAAACACAGAATTAATCATGACAATTATATGATTTCCCTGAGCCTCACAGGAGTAACTCCTCAATACTGATTCAGGAGTATCTTTGGACACCATCAAGTATAGACCAAAATCAAAAGCTGCAACAAAAGAAGTCAAACTTCCTCTGTTTGCATACAACATGATGCTATATACCAAAAACCCTAGAGTCCCAAAAATGCTCTTAGAAACAATGAACAAATACAGCAAAGTGGCTGGCTACAAAATCAATACACAAAAGACATTTGAATTCCTTTATTTAAATAATAACTCAGAGGATAAAAAGATTGAAGAATCTATCCCATTTAAATTAGTGTCTAAACTATCAAGTGCCTAGGAATCACCCAAGAGAGGTATGTAATCTATACCATGAAAACATTAAAACACTTAAGAAAAAATTGAAGACCTTAAGGGAATGGAAAAACATTTCATGCTTATGGGTTGCAGGAATCGACATGATCAAAATGACCATTTCACCTAAACTACTATATAGATTCAGTGAAATCTCTATTCCAATTCCATCAACATTCTGCAAATACTTAGAACAATCAATTATAAAGTTTGTGTGAAACCATAAAATATCTAGGATAGCCAGATCCATATTCAAAAACAAGAAAATGGGAGACAGCTCTACCTAACTTGAAGCTCTATTACAAAACCATAGTAGTAGGTCAAACTGCATGGTGCTGGGACAAAGACAAACTTCAGAGCAATGGGTCAAAATAGAATATCCAGTGACAAACCCCAAATATATGGTCAATTAATATTTGACACAGGAGCCAAGAGCTTGAAATGAAATAGAGTCTCTTCAACAAATGGTGTTGGAACAATTAGATCCATATCTCACACCTTACAGAGAAGTCAATTCAAAGTGGATTTATGACCTTGAGATTAAATATGAATTCATAAAGTTAATTAAGAAAAAGATCGTCAAAACACTTCAAGACAGACTTCATCCTAAGACATGAAGACATTCTTCATGTCTTCAATGTTAAGATACCAATGGCAAGGACTATGGAATCAAATCTGAATAAAGGAGACTACATAAAGTAAAAAGTTTCTGTATGGCAAAGGAAACATGGGCTAAAACTAGAAGACAATAAATGAGAGGGAGAAAATGTTTGCATTCAAAACATTAAAGTTTTTATCTCTAGCATATACAAGTTCTTACAAATGTTATGCTCAAAAACCTAAAAAATGCATCAAAAATGGGGAGAGGAAATGAACAGACACTATGAGGAAAACCAACAGATGGCCAACAGACACATGAAAAACTGTCATCATCACTTATTATTAGGAAAATTCAAATCAAGATAACAATGAGATATTATCTTATACCAGTGAGGATGGCACATATCAAAATATTGGGAACAATAAGTGTTGGCAGAGTGAGAAAGGAAATCTCATCCACCACTGGTAGCAATGCTGCTTTGTCCAACCCTTATGAAAAATAGTTTTGACAGTTCTCAGAAAACTCAAAATTAATCTGCCATATAATTCATCAATCCCACATTTGGGTATTGACCTTTAGCACAGAAAAGCATTTATTTAAAAGAATGTATGCAAACCACTATTTATTGCAGCACTCAGTATAATTTCTAGGATGTGGAATCAACCTAGATTTTTAACAACAGGTGTGTATGATGAAGATGTGGAACATATATACAATGGAATACTATATAGCTGCAAGGAAAGATGCAATCACGCAATTTACTGCAACATGGATGGAACTGGAAGATATAATCTTAAATGAAATGATATAAAGTTAAATGAAGAAATCTAGAAGGAGATACAGAATATTACTTATTGTAGTATATAGTGGCTTAAATGGGAAATGTCTCAAATACTCTTGGCCCCAGTATATAGCAAGGTGAAGAAAAAATTGAGTGAAGAAGAAGAAAAGCAAATATGAAATGATGGAGTGCCAGAGGCCAAGCAGTCTCAAGTGCATTGGTGATATTAAAAAAATGACAGAACTAAATATTCAAGCAAACTCAACAGCACTGGAATCAAGAGACCCAAACTTTAACCATCTAAATGAAAATGGGACCATTATACTGGCAGCCTGGTGGTCAGGGTGTTGGTTGACTTGTATGGTATGCAGTTGGGAATATTGGTAGAAGTTGACATTGGTGGTAAAATTGACCCCGATTCATCGCATCTTGACAACCAAGTATGAATGACTTTGTGAATTACAATGGTTTGAATAGAATGAAATTAAATTAAAAAAGAAAAATATAAAGTTGTATATAATTATAAAGTTTATCAATCAAGTTTATACAATATAATGCTTATATAATTATAAAATAATTTTAAAAAATATAGTGTGGAAAAAGTTCTAATGTTTTATGCATATTTACTTATATATCATCTAAATTTCTGGAGAAAGGGAAATAGACTTTTTGGACAGTTTTCACATTATTGTAGGCTGGATATTGTAATTTTTTTGTCTTGATTACAATTATCATGTCTCTTTTTTACTTCTTAGTAAATAGCATATAGGGCGAAACTATTACAATCTAGTATATAATTTATCCAATTTTTACAGTTAACTTTTTGTGTTGTTTACTTTTCTTCTAATTCCTCAAGATAAATGATGGTCATGATAATGACATTTTTAAAAACAAGGGATTCAGGACTTACATTCCATATTTATTCAGGCTTTCAGTTGTCTGAAATGTCTTAAGTACATACATTGGTAGACAAGAATTCTACCACTAAACCACCTGTGTATCTAATTCATAGCTTACATTGGAATGAGAACAATCTTTGAATCATTTACTCATTCATTAATTCTTTCATTCAACAAACATTTCTTAACTACCTAGAATATGCAAGTCACAACATTGCTCCAAAAACATGATTAATAATAAGGTATCCACATTCTGTGTATTAGTAACCATTATTTTTTAGAATTTAGTATATACCTGCCATTATGTTAACACTGCCTACAAAGTCACTTATCCTCACAGTGTACTTAAGAAAGCAGACTTATTACAGACTTTACTATTGAGTAAAATGATAAAAGTTTACTTTTTACAAGTCTATATACAATTAGTCCATCAAAGACCTTGCTATTACATCATACTTCGTCAACTAAAAAGTTCCAGTTTTTTTCAAATTAAGTTAAACTGTTTTTAATCCTACTAGAATCTATATTATTATGGTCAATATACTAATATTTGTAACTATTATATTAAATGTGTATATTTATTTTGAAGTCTATTGAGAGGGCTATTTGTAGAAAATAAATAAAATGGGGCCGGAAAGATAGCATGGAGACATGGCTTTTGCCTTGCATGCAGTAGGACGGTGGTTCTTAACCGGCATCATATTTGGTCTCCCGAGTCTGTCAGGAGCCATTTCTGAGCATAGAGCTAGGAGTGACTCCTGTGCGCTATTAGGTGTGACCTCCCCCCCAAATAAAACAAAACAAAACAAAAAAACAACAAAAAAAGAAAATAAAGTAGCAGCACCATGCATATGGTAACATTTAAATTAGGACTTCAAAAATGAATAGGAATTTAGTATGTGGAGATGGGAATAAAGAAGAAAATCTAGATGTCAGTAAAAGGTAAATAGAATTTAAAAAAAGCCTGAAGACATTTGGATAAAAGGAAATCATATAATTTAGAGGAATCTATATTTGGAGATTGATGAATTAGAAGGCTAGCTATGTTGGACAAATTCTGGTAAAAAAGACACATATACAGCGCAATTTGGGGAGGGGCTTCAGTTACAAATGATGAACCGTTGGAAATATCTGAATAGGAGACAGGAATAGAAGAGAAATTTTGGAAGGTATATCCAGCTGGGATACCGACGTCAAATTTAAAATACTTAGAAATAGTAATGCTAGAAGTTTTGTAATAATCTGAAGTATGATGATAAAGACAAGTGGGAGTTTATATAGAGAAAATTTTATTCCTACTTCTTAAAAAATAATTAATTGCAGATCTCAAAGATGAGAACATTTATTATTATTTCTATTTTTCTTATCAACTGACCAGTGGCTCAATTATAGGGCATTTGTCTCTTTCTTGGAACTCTGTTTTTATTTTATTAAGTCATAGTCTCTAGGGACCCTACTGAGCACCTGCCTCTAATTTGGAATGTGTTGTCATGGCTCCTGTTGAGACTGTTCTGCATTTGGAAGTTCATTTTCTATTCCATTTATTTTGATTAAATGCACTGCTATTAGACTTCTTACAAGTCATATACCCTGAATACCAAGTCAGAAAATAATAAGAGCCCTAAAAATGCTGAATCGCTCGCTGGTCAGTGTTGTTAGGCTCAAGAGGCATAAAGGGATAACGGTACACATTGTAAGCAATTTTGTAGAAGAGGATTATCCAACTCCCCTTCAAAATAGTGCAGATTTATTTTTAAAACCAGAAATGATGTGCCTGGTTCATTCTGTTCACATTTTTCTGTCCCGATGCCCCTCAAGGCAGGTCTGTGCACATGGAGAGGTTAATATTAATATTGCCTTTTTACAGCTAAATTATCTGGCTCTAGAACCATTCACAGATTCTATTAAAGACCCCTATGGAGGATTGCTTCTTCAAATAGGCATTTTAATTCACCCGGGTACAATAAGGTGTTACCTTCCTTTCATTAATAAAATGGGAACTCATAAAGAAAACCAGATTATCTTGAATTTATGATCAAGTAATTTTGTTTCTCTTAGCCTGGATAATAATTGTGAAACATCATTTCCCCTTCTTTTTTTCCCCCTTCATATACTTTGACATTCTTAATTTCTCATGTTTATTTATCTTTTTTATTTTAATTTGACAGAGAAAGGTATCTAGGACCCCAGGAGGCAAAAGCTGAGGCTTAAGAATTGGTCCTTTCCATCTTCAATTTAATGAAATAATAAGCCAGTAATTGATTTTTATTTAGATTTACATATTCCTTACAAGTTCTGGGAATTTGTTCACCCTTAAAGCAATTCCATATATAGTCACTAAATTACTTCCAACCAACTATTTTTCTTTTACCTACCAATGACTGAAGTCTTTATATGTAGGCTAAGGAATTTGTCATTTCTTATAGTTTCTTATATCATTTTTACTCACCTTCAATTTTAGTTTCCATTTTTTTTTTGGTTTTTTGGGTCACACCCGGCAGTGCTCAGGGGTTACTCCTGGCTCCATGCTCAGAAATTGCTCCTGGCAGGCACGGGGGACCATATGGGGCACCAGGATTCGAACTGATGACCTTTTGCATGAAAGGCAAATGCCTTACCTCCATGCTATCTCCCGGGCCCCATTCCATTTTTAAGTTATTAATTAATTGCCTTTTGTGGGGGGGCTTAAACTTATTTTCATATTAACAGATAATTTGATTCTAAAATAGTTTTCAGTCATTTTTTTCTATACATAATATTTTCATGTATCTGAGAAAAATAGGTTTTTTGGTGTTAGTATCAATTTCAGAAACAATTCAAAAATTTGAATAAACAAAAGCACCTGAAATTTTTTTTCTGTTTTGTTTTTGGGGCACACCTGGCAGTGCTCAGAGGCTACTCCTGGCTGCAGGCTTAGAAGTCACTCCTGGCAGGCTCAGGGGACCATATGGGATGCCGGGATTCGAACCACCAAGCTTCTGCATGAAAGGCAACTGCCTTACCTCCATGCTATGTCTCTGTACCTGCACCTGAATATTTAATTTGATTTTTTTATAAAGCGTTTCACACAAACTGTGAGCACTCGGGCAATTTTGTTCCTTCATAGACTAGTTATTTTATTCGTACTAATTTTTGTTTGTTTGTTTGTTTGTTTGCTTGCTTGCTTTTCTGAGGAGTGCATGTTTGAATCACATCGGACAGTGCTTGGGGCTTGGCTTATTCACGGTTCTGAGGAGACCATATGCAGTGCCAGGATCAGTTTAGCTGAATCAGTGCCAGGATTCAGTTTAGCTGAATGCTAAGAAAGATATTTTTAACTCCTATGATATTTCTTCAGCCCTTTTTATTCTTGGTAGGGAGCACATATTATGTGGTAATAACCAAAGAAAATTAGAAATAACTTATAAGAAGGTAGAATGGTGGAATTGAAGTATTACCACAGAGGATAGCGTTTGTCTGGCATTTGACCATTCCATGAGCACTTCCAAGAGTGACTCCTGAATTTAGAGTCAGAAGTAACCCCTAATCATTGCTGGGTGTGGCCAATAAAAAAAGGAAAAGGGAGGAAATAAAGTGCCATTAGAGTGCAGACTGGATGTTAGAAATAACAATCGATATTTAAAAAATATAAAACAAAAGTGTATAATATATAAATAATGATAAATATAGCTCCTAAAACATCTAAATATCAGGTGTTTTTCCTTGCCTATCTAACTCAAATTTTCTCAAGTAAGATATTAATGTTCCCATTTTACAGATGAGCAAATTCAAGTAAAGATCGTAAGTTACTTAATGCCTAGCATCTTAAACTGTGGATTGTTATCCAATATATAGATTACTTAACTGAATGCAAGAGTCATGAAACTCTTGCTGCCTTTTTTAAAATGTAGTCACCATGAAATTGCAAAGTTATTCATGACTGAATTCCAGGAATACAATATTTCAACACCAATCTCTTTGCCAGGGTTCACTTCCCTCCACCAATGCCTCCTTCCATCCCCATTTGCCTCTGACTACAAGTGAGAGCTTGTAAGAGTCAACTTTTGCCCCTGGAATTGTACTATTATTGCTGATAGGGTTTCATACATAACACTTTACCATCTTTCAGCACCGCCCTCCGCCTAAGAGTTGAAGACTTCCCTCCACCGTAGACATTATCACTATGTGCCATATCCTCAGGCTTCTCAAATAAGTGTTGTTTTCCTGTTGAATATCAGTTTTCATGTTTTCTCATTTTCTTTGGCTACTTTTAATTCCCCTCAAAAATTTGCGTTAAAATATATATGTGGCTTGCTTTTAGTAAACATTTGGTTTGCATGTCTATTTACATACCTAGGGTTATATACACATGCTTTGAATAGAAATTTATCATAAGTAGAAAAATTAACAAACCCTGATGCAAACCATCCCAGCTAATCAATGAAAATACTGATATTTCCCCAGACCTGTTGATGCTATTCTCTTTTAACATTTCATTTTCTGCTGCTGCAGGGGATGTCCATTAGTTTGTATCTTCCATGAAAAAAAAATAAGTTCTATCGTTTCTACTGAAGGAAGCATACAGCAATGTGACTTGAAAGGCTCCTATTGAAATAAAAATGTATAGCTTTTGGTACCAGGAAATGACCACTTAAGCTCTTTGAAAAACCGAGCTATGTGGCACACTTCATTTTACAGTGAGGAAATTTAAATTATTTCAGTATAATCCAGATATCACAATATCAGGAAACATGACTCCTTGAATAGATTTTCCTCAATTCCTATTAGGTATATACACATATTCAATCTTTAACTCACTCCATTAAGAAATATTGAGTAACTATTATGTGCACAGAAAACACCCTACAGCTCTTGAGAATTCTATCAGATTAAGAGAACAATGAAAGTAAAAAAATGCACAAAGCTTTAAAATATTAATTTCATTCAGAGAAGTTTGGTTAAGTGCTGCAATGTACTTCTCTTAATTATCATCCCACAAGAAGGGTTGTTTTTTTTGTTTGTTTTTTTTCAGTACCCTCATCTGATGGTACTTTTTTAAAATCTTACTCTTCCTAACAGTATCCAGAACCTTCCTTTCTTCCCTTCTCAAGTCTTTTTGCTTTCTTCAGGCCATTCCCTGGTGAATAATTTCTGTCCAATCAAGATCCAACTCAAATTATGACCTATTTTTTCTAGCAACCTGCTCCTCCCTATAGATAAGAAAACGTAAGTTAATCTTTCCATATCTGTTTGATGAAGCACATAATATGGTGATTATATAGAAAGTATATTGATATGTTTCTGATTAAAGTAGAATTCCTTCTAGAATGTAACTATAGTTTATTCATTTTTATGTCCTGTATCCCATGTCTATGCCACATACTTGGTTATCTATCAATGTTAGAGGAAGGGATTGAATAGAAGATGCGTAGTTTGGTATTAAGAGACTAATATTTCAGAAGTAGCTGTGGAACAAGGGTTTTTCAGAGGTGCTCTTTATAAGGAGGGTTTGAATATTATATAGCATTTTGGTAACCAGCTAAAAATCAAGATCAGGAAGGATAGAGGAATGTTTGTGCCTGAAGGCTTTACAGAACTGTAACATCAAAATAAGTTCTTACCTGTAGAATTCAGCATGACAAGTATGGAGAGGCAGCAGAGTAGGACTCATACTATGGGGGTGGCTTTATATTTAGATGTAATGGTCCAGTAGTATGATAATATGACTTTTGGAGACATTATAATGATTCATGTAGATGTGACTATGCAAGTCACAAAAAGACACAGGGAAATTAGAAAATGCTGCTATGGTAGCAGAATGAGATAAAGACCTGTCTGAGCTTTGGTGCAGCAATCCTGATGTGTTGCTAGACTAACTGGGGCTGAGAAATACCTAGATGACCTTGTTTCCCAAAAGTCTATACAAATGATCATGATGTGAACTGTTTGCGTAGCTTACATATAATCTATCTTTGTCTCCTTTATGTATAACTGTTTTTTTCTGAGTTCCAACTACCCCAAACTTTCTTGTTATCCTATGAAACACCAAGAAAATCCCCACTGAGAAACCATGAATATTAAACTTACATCCTGTCTTCATTCATAAAGTATTCATGAAATCTCTTTGTGATAAAATGTCTGGTCGTCTACCACTTTTTAATATGCTATATTTTTAATATTGGTACTTAGACCCTACATTAGATTTATTTAATTGTTTGAAGGCCATGCCTAGTGATGCTCAGGGATCAGTTCTGGCTCTGCACCCAAACATCACTCTTGGCTCTGTGCTCAAGGATTATTCCTGGTAGGACTAAGGAAACTATATAGAATGCCAGAAACTGAACCCAGACCAACCACATGCAAGACAAGTACCATATCCACTGTTCTATTGCCTAGCTCTTCTACATTAGTATTCCTTATTTACCTAATTTAATTCTTTTCTTTTTGTTTCTGGATCATAGTCAGTGATGCTCAGGAGTTACTTCTGGCTCTGCTTGGGATATTCAGGAATCACTCCTGGTAGTATGGGGGTGGGAATTACATGGGATGCTAAGAATTAAACGAGGGTCTTTCACCTACAAAGCAAGTGCCCTACCGACTGTACTATCACTCTGCATCTGATTTTTAATAAGTATTTAAATTATTGAATATATGTGAAATATAAATTTATTCATGATTGATTTTCAGACATTCAGTGTTCCAATATCAATCCCTTTCCAATGTTCACATCCTATCACTAATGTTCCCAGTTTCCCCTCTACCCTCCATCTCAACTCAGAGAGGAACTTTTTCCCTTTCATTCCCCACTCACCACCTTCTAGATACTATTATTTACAATACTGTAACTAATAGGATATCACACAAGTCACTTTACCTTCTTTCAGCACATTTTCCTAGACTAGAGTGTTCCTAAATATTGCTTTTTATTGTTTTCCTTGCCCCCTTCTCTCTGTTCAAATGCTAATTCCATAGGGTAATACTATGTTTTATTCTCTGCTGTTTTCAATAACTAGAACTTTCTTGGTACATGTAGTACTCAATACATTTGTATCTGTCCTTTAATAAGAGAACAAATGTCAATATTTCCTTGACTTCTACATTGAATTGTCACACCAATGTAAGAAATGATGGGGTAGCCTCTAGATTATTATTTTTCAAAACTTTCCACTTTAAACCATATAAAAACATATTAAAATATGTTAAAAACATGTTAAAATATATAGGAAGGGGGACCAAAGAGACAGCATGGAGGTAAGGAGTTTGGCTTTCATGCAGAAGGACGGTGGTTCAAATCCCGGCATGCCAGGGGCGATTTCTGAGCATAGAGTCACGAGTAATCCCTGAGCCTGCCGGTGTGACTCAAAAACAAACAAATAAAAAAACAAAAACAAAACTATATATACATATATAGATGAAGGTATTTAAAATTGTTTAACCAATGATGAAAAATAATTTTTATTTAGTCATGGTAAATTACAAAATTCATGGTTGGATTTCAGGCATATTATGATCCAATACTGATCTACTTTGCCAATATCCACTTTCTCCCACCAGTGTTCCCACTCTCCCTTCCATCTACCAGCTTGACTCTATGGCAATCATTTTTAAAGTAAATTTTGGTACTGTCGTTTACAGAACTCTTACTGATAAGGTTTCATGACAAAATACCTCACCAACTTTTAGTACCCTCAATTACATTTTTATTTTGGTTTGATTCTAATGAGGAAAAGGGAAACTTGTATTTGGAAAATGCTTGATCTTCAGTTTTTGTAAAATTTTTAAATACAAAGACTTGCATTCTACCCTATTGTTAGGCTAACATCACTGCCATAGTATCTGTAGTCTCTTTGCCACATAACAAGGTATTGCTTTCCTGTACATGTGCTCTTCCCTGACCATCATCCAGTGTGTCTGAATTTAGGAGTTTGCCTTTTGGCAGGGCTTGCCGGGCTTGCCATAGTCCTGTGTCCCTTGTAGCATCTCACACTCTCCTGTTCACACTTGAGTTGGCCTGATCCAGCAGGACAGTTAGCAGGACTGTGGCCTATGCTGTGATAATAAGACTACCAAATGTGAATTGTCTGCCTTCACCAGCATGATAAAATAGTAAGCAAGTGATGTTTGTGAAAGTTTGGCGTGTTGGAGGCCTCCTTGCTTAACCGCAGCTGAGCAGCACCATCTGCTTGGGAACAGCCAATTTGTTGTTTGTTTTACACTGAGTTTATTAAAGTTACCCAAGGGAGAGTGAGAAGGGCCTTATTTGGAAACTTGTTTCCTTGAAAAACCTACATGATTTAGTGAAAAGAATACCAGAGAAGTCTTCCCAGTCACTCGTTATAGCCCCCACTCATGGTTCCGTGCTCTAGACTTCTCCCAGTTACAGAGATCTCCAATGCAAATTATAGTACATTTCCTATCATGCTTTAAAGTTGCGAAAATTCTATCAAATCATGCCATAGTAAGCTGTAAGTCTACCACATAGCTCAGCATTTTTAAAGTATTCTTGATATTGGCTTTAAGTTATCTAAGGATTTCCACTTAAAATATGCATAGTAAAAATTATATGTTCAATCAGACTTAGGCAATCAGGGTGGATGCCTGGGTAATTCTGTATAAACGAGATCATTGCAGAAGCAGACCCTAGAAGCATTGGTTCAAGTGTCCTTATCTGGAGGCATCAAAAGCCACATCTCTTACCTATTAAAAATATAAGACTCCACAACAGTACAAAATGAAGTGTCAAATAAAACATCCATTGAACACTCCAACCATAAAGATAAGCACCACATAAAGGCCTTGGTCTTGAGATAAAAAAACATGGCAGAGCACATAAAGGGAGAAAAGAAAAGAAGAAAAAACTAAATATGAAAGAAGATAACAATTGCAATAACCAAACCAAAACAAATAAATTGGCAAAAGTTAGATAAAAAAAATTGTGCTTTTTGCCTTTTTTTTTCTTTTTTTCTTTCCTCCTGCACAGGCACAGTCTCAAAACTAGGATGAGAGCTTCTAGAAGGACTCCGCCCATTTTTTGGCATATTTGATTTTTCCCCCCAGTTTATTACTTTTCTCTTCTTCAAACAAAACCACATCACTTGAACTATCTAGTCCTGCCTCCCAACTATAGCGGGAAATAAGGGAGGTACCAAGGCCAAGCTGGGTGTAGTCAGCTAGGCACAGAGGGGACCACTTATTCCGGCAGCCCCCGGGGGGTGAGGGAGGAGGATATGGGAGGTAGGACAGGAACGGAGGCAGAGAAAGGACAATTCAGTGATGGGAATTCCCCTAATTTTATGTTAATATGTACCTAAAATATTATTGTCAATGATATGTAGACCACTATGATTAAAATAAAAATCATATTAAAAAATAAGACTCATGAGTAAGATGCATATTTCTATTTTAAACCTGACAACTCGTTAAGTTATAGATTTCTAAAATGAACTCATTGGCATCCAGACTTGTCTACAAGTGTTGAAATGAAGATAGTTATATAAATGAACATAATCTTATTAAAAGGTTACTCACCCTTCATTGTAACTGTTGACACTTGAGTTTCTTTTCTCTAAGACTTAGAATCATAATCAAAAATTATTCTCATGCTAAAAAATCCAGAAATAAATAGAAATTTAAATTATTTAGAAAACTTTGACATATGCCAAATCTAATTTAATCTGATGCCTGAAAATGTTAATTTAATCTCAGTGGCAAGGTCTGACATTTCAAATTATAAACACCAATAAAAAGTTTAGCTGGAATTTTTTGATACCCTTCATAAATGTATACATATATTTATATACACTTCAACAATACTGAATTACATTTTTCAAGCATTGTGCTGCTAATTAGTGTTTTCATCATTTTTATAATCTTGTTATTAACAACTTATTTGCTTGAATTTCTATTTTTAAAATGTTTATGTGTGATTCATAGACATTCTTTATTTATATTTCTCTTAATAAAGTTTTTCCCCTTTCTCTTATGTACTACTCAACTGAGGAAAAAAATCTTTTTAAAGGTTATCTTGAATTGTTCACATTTTTTTTCATTGTGAATTACAAGCCCTTCAGAATAGTATTTCAGGTATAGAGTGATAGTGAATTATGTACTTTAGGCATATAGTGACAATGCTATTACCACCACCAGTGTTGACCTCCCTCTACCTAAGTTCCTAGTATGCATTCCATACCTCCACTTTTATTTAGCCCCCTGGTCTACTAGTATATCAGGTCCATTTTGTGTTTAGCCTGTATATCGTTTGAGTCTCTTGATTCTATTGTTATTGACTTTGGCTAGGTATTTAGTTCTGACCTTTTTTTTCCCACCCAGTTCACCTGAGACCACTTTTCTTTTCTTTTCTCAATTTGTAGAAAGATGTAGAAATATGAGTAATATTTCAGTAATTATTTCAGTAATATATGTCCCAATGTTCTATGAGAGGTAGAGTCCCCTATCTGGAAGATATAAATAAAAATTTTTAGAAAAAAATTTTTTTAAAAAGGGGGTGTGTGGTTGTGGCAGTTTTTTTTATTTCTCAATTTTAAGGAACACAAATATTTTTAATTTGGTGTTTTTAGGTGAAGAGTGTAAGAGAGACTTTTAAAAACACTACTCTGGGAGACAGTTACTATTTCAGTACCACAGATTGAATATAAGATTTTTCTCTAGGACTTTGCAGCATATGGAAGTTGACATCCCCTGAAATTAGGAGACACCAAAATAGAAAGTTAAGCCAAATTTATTTTTACTTTTCATAATCTAGTCTCTTTACCTTGAATATAGTAGAATTTAGAGGATTATTTTTCTCATTCTGAAGTTAAATAAACTCATCACAGAAAATATGTAAATTTAAGTATACTTAAGTAAAATAAGACTAATTACAAAACCCATTTATAATTAATATTGATGTTTTTATACATTCTTTCAGTTTTTTCAGAGTTTCTCAAATATATATGAATATATTTTTAAAAATCAGGCCTTATTTTGTTTATATTCACACATTTTGTTTTTTTCTTTACCATTATATTATAAGCAATTATAGAAAGAATAAACTGAATAAAATCCATTAAATATTCAACAGTACATTAAAACTCCATTTATTCTTCTTTGTATAAACAAATATAATTAATTTTACTGCTCTATTATCATTAGGTAGGAAAAATTTTTTCTTTACCATTACTGAAGACCATGAATTAATATTTCCATAGATAAGTTGTTTTCATTTTTATTTTTTCCTTGGGAGCATCAAAGTCATTTTGTGCTTTTCCTATCAATTTGTATGTTTTGAATCAAGATATTAACCTACATTGAGGCTAAGTTTTATGTAGTACTTAAATGTTAAATGTGTTAATTTTACTTAGTAAGAAATATTTAAATGTTTTTTTTTAAACTTGAACTTTTATTAGTCAATAAATATCTATGGAACTTCTTTTCTAAACTCACTAGCAAAATAGAAATTTTCTATTTCCTCAACAGATAGACAGCATAAGTCTAAAATATGTTTTATAATTTTTTCTGTGAGTGAGATACAAAAGTGATGTTTGTGGGGTTATTACCAGCAGTTTTGAGTGAATTATAAAATGCCATGAATCAAACACATAGTTTTTACATGCAATGACTGTATTCCAGACTATTGAATATCTCACTGACTTTTTTTTATAGTTCTTGAACTAAATTTTGCAGTTAGTTTGGTGTACTTTTGGTATTTAAAAGATAAATATTTAAGGATAGAAAGATTATGTTGCGGTTAGGACATTTACTTTGCATGAGACTGACCTGTGTTTATTTTATTTTAGAATAAAATATAAAGGCATATGACAGGTATCTTTTTTTTTTTACAATATATTTTTATTACACATCAATGTGGCAACAAGTTACCACAATTGTTTGTATATAGACCTTTTGAGTCACAAACGTCCCATCAAATTATAGATTTTATTTCACTGCCAT